>JAVGWX010000002.1:150119570-150124570 GCA_036924085.1 Ariolimax columbianus | reverse complement strand
TACAGTTATCAGTCCATTATCTACAATCACCTTCCAAGAAAAGAAGACACTTATCCAATCATTAGGAAAAGTTGACCAAACACAATACAGCTATCACTGTCTTGATCGAGCAGAACAAATGATTCTGTTCCGCTTAAGAATCTTCTTCTTCTTCTTCTTCTCCATCGTACGCAGTCAGACATCAACCTTTATTTTTTTCGAAAAAAGCAGCGGTCATCCTGAGGCTGTCGACACTGCCATAGAGCTTGTCTAGTGTTGCCACTGGTGATGGCCACATCTGCTCTCTCTTATCTTCGTATGTCGGGCAGCTTTGCAGCAAATGCTCAGCGGTCATTTTCCCGGTACCACAGGGGCATTCGTCAGTGTCACCTATCTTCAATTTGTTGAATAGGTGGTACCTCAATCTATTGTGGCCAGTGCGAAGTCTGAAGACCACGACCTGCTCTCCTCTGTTCAACTGGTAATAGGCATCGTTTTTGGTGTAGCCAGTATGTTCGGTTTCCCATTTGGTCATGTATCTAGCTCTAATAAGCCGTTTTGACTCTTCGTATGTCATACTAGTATCTGGTTGTGGTAGTTTTGCACCTTCTTTTGCCAGTCTGTCTGCCTCCCCGTTGTCTTGGATGTTGTAGTGGGATGTTCCGCTTAAGAATGACATAACAGATTGAATAGTCATTTAGACCGACTAAAATTGGCTCCATCGCCAATGTGTATGTGAGGGCATGCAGCACAGACATCCGAGCATATCCTAAAAGACTGTTATATACTTAGTCAATGGCGTACTGAGCTCTGGCCCACGGAGACAAATATCCACACAAAGCTGCTTGGAAGCCCTGAAGACCTCTTCACTACGGCAACTTGTATCCAGAGAACTTGACTTCGCGTGTAGACGTAACAAGAAAAAGCATGACGAATGAGAAGACTTTTCCCAATACAGAGCAAATGAGATCATCAAGACAAGAGCGTCTGAAGATGTCGACATCATCCCTCGCGGTGGCCAACTAACTTTCTGCCGGTTATTGACTGGGAGAATACGACTTTTACAGGCAAAAATTGAATGCAACTACTTTTTGTAAAAAGACTTGGTGATCTGGGTTTTGCCGATGGCGTGGATCTTTTGTCACACAACCACAGCCAAATCCTAAATAAAATAAATAGACTAACTGAATGGGCACTAAAATGAGGTCAGATGATGCACGGAGAAATAACACAGATAATGAGACTAAAAGCGCCTGATAACAATCAGATTAAACTTGAAGACACGGTTGTACAAGAGGTAGAATCACTCAGTTATCTTGGTACTGATATAGATATCAATTGAAGAATACAAAAGTCGAGATGAGCTGCTATTGTTTTAGTGAATTTGTAAAAACAAACAAAATATTAAATCCGTTACAATAATACAGATCTTCAACTCCAATCTAAAATCTTTTCTATCTTATGGAACAAAGTAAAATACATCTAAAAAGGTCCAAGCTTCCATCAATTTATGCCAGTCCCAAATGGAAGGGGTAAACAAGTATGATAAAGCCATTAATATGGAACTGAGAGAAAGAACCGGACAGATGCCAATGGCACTAAACGTAAGTAAAAGGTGATGGCATGGATCGTTGTTGTTTGCCAACAGTGAGTATGTCTATTCTTTTGTGCGCCCTAAAAATAGCGTTTGATAGCGGATTCTAGTAGCTTACATCACATCCCGAGCGTGCTGGTGAAGGCGGACAGCGGTTCACTAGACGGTTGTGCTATGTTGGTTTCATCTGTGTGATTCTCATTTCTACATAAACCACGTCTATCCTCATCTCACGCCGATTCCCATTTCACGCCGATTCACATCTCGCGCCGAACCACATCTCACGCCGATTCACATCTCACGCCGATCCACATCTCACGCCGATCCACATCTCATCCGCAGGATTTACTTGAAAACAGTTTCCAGGAAGTGCTAGATGAAATAGAGATAGTGGTCTTGGTCATCATATTGTGCCTGGCCCTGCCGTGACGTCATAGTCACTATGATGTGCCTGATCGGACTAGTGTTTTAGTTTGTCGTTTACGATGGGATAGGACATTCATTACGGAAAACAACTGATAGTATTGCAAGGCAGTCACTTTTGTGCAATCGTCAAGGCAAGAAAAGAAGGAGAAGGCCTAAACACTCATGGAGAAGAGGGGTCGAGACAAACAAGCCTGGGCAGATTGATTGATTGATTGATTGATTGATTGATTGATTGATTGGAGAAACGTGAAGGAAAACAGAGGGATGAGTGAAATAGAAAAAGAAAGTAAGATAGAAAAAGAGAGAGTGAGAGAAACGGAGATGAAGAGAGACATAGAAACTGCACGTCACAAGAGAATTAAAAGAACTCTTCACATCTTGGAAGAAGAGGATCGACTAAGTCAAATTGTTCTAAAAGCGAAGGCTTGGTGAACGAGCGAATTGAATATAATATTTAGACCAACGTGGACACAGGTTCAAAATACCCGTAAAGCCTACATAATTTGTATTATCGGGCTAAAGAAAACCCTATGTGTGGACAAGCGACCTTTATTTTTCATCCCTATCAATACCGACAGTAACCCACAACATTGAAACTAAACGTCGCAATGATAGACGTATACTACAGGCATCCAGTTCGAATCCACTAAATCTTTCCTACCTTCGTTTCATTCAAAAGATACCAAACCCACCATCAATTCCTGGAATTTACCCCTATCACGCACCTGTATCTTCTTCCGTTTCCAAACCGTTTTCTACCACAGACAAGCCTTTGTTTGAGTCTAGATTGTTTGTTTAGATACTTTGTTTGCAATTCCAAGCATTTTCACTTCATTCGACATTTGAACTTTCCCGTAGACTGAGTTTCCACCTCTGCTGCTGGCTAGCAATTTTGACTAAACAAAGAGTGTCTTTGACGTCTGCGCACCTTGGGTTTCACAACTTTCAACTCATTTACATTGACTTTGTTGTGCTAAGCACTTAATTTGTTCCTGCGCGATTTACACCGACTTTAAGTTTAATTGCCAGTCGTGAATCGCTTGGATAAGGGACGGGAATGCTTGATTATCAATAAAATAAAATGCTTCCAAGTGGATAGTTTCCCCTTACAAATCTGCAGCTAGGTTGTCGTTCTTTGTTTTCAGGTTCGGGTTCTTTTTGTTTTCGTGTGTTTATTTTTTTCTACATATATTATAGCTTTATATCTGTCGTGTTGTTAACCATTGTTTGCCTACAGTACAATTAAAATTGAAATGTCTTCAACTGACTCTTTTCTGCCACCAAAAAAAATATATATATATATATATATATATATATATATATTTTTTTTTTATATCTATATATTTATATATATATCATGAGTGGTGCATTAAAAAAAAAAAAAATTTTTAAATAAAAAAAAAATTTAAAAAAAACAGCGCACGTATGGGGGTTCAACTCCAGCTACGGGCAGCTCCAGTCAAGCCTGCTGTGAATGGGTACTTGGGTACTTGGGTAACGACTAGGGAAGGAAAAAGGCAGAGAGAAAGAACCTAGACATTCCACCTCACAAAGCTATGGCTTAGTACAATGTAGACTCGAACACTTTATCCATGACGGCAGTGTCTGATGTGGAACTATTTGAATATGTCTGTCTGTTTCTTTGTCAATATGCATATCTTTTTATCTGTTTATCTACTTATCAGCTGGCTTGAGATGCTAGGAAAGCTACTGAAAAAGAGTAATCTCATTCAACAACATCCATCAATACATATATTACATGCGAGGTGTGTTCAAAAAGTATCCGACCTTTGGGACGGAAAATACAATTACTCACCTGGTGGTTTGAAACGCTAATCTCCTTCAAAGTACTCTCCTTGGTACCCAACGAATTTCTCCCAGTGGTCTCGCTATTGTTGGAAGCATTTCACGAAGACCTACTTGGGAATGGAGCACAGATAAATCGTTGCATTACTCATAATGTCTCTCGTGACTCAAATCAGGTTCGTGATTAAGATGCTGAGCAGCTCATGAGCTGCAGTAGTCAGCGACCCATAGCTGACTGCTAACATCAGGGCCAGCAAACCAAAGCTGCCAAGACTCTTCTACACCTCCACGCGGTGATCCTGGATAACAGGCTGCAGCAGGGCAGACTGGCTCAAGAGAACGCAATCCGTTCTCTGGACTACATTCTGCTACTTAAGCCCGGTCAGGGCTTGGTATCGGGAGATTGAGAACGAACGACGCCAAGCCAAGCCAAATCGGGTTCCTTTTAGTGAAATTTTCAGCTTTGGGAACAATCACAAATCGCAAGGAACCATGTTGGGAGAAAGTTCGCCGTTTGCGCAGTCCAGCATGCCCTGACAGACTGAGAGACAAATGGTGCAGCGAGAGGGAGAGGGCAAGAAAGCGTGTCTGGAGATGAATGTCTCAAAGATTAAAGTGTTGCACAATCGATTCACCACTTGTGATCAAGTCATCCTTGGCGAGTTAAGATTAGAGGATGTCAACGAGTACATTCATCTTGGACGTCTTCTCAGAATGGAGAATAACCTGAAACATGAACTGGCAAGACGTCGCCAAGCGGGTTTGGCAGCCGTCTCGTCTATTAACACTGTCTTGG
Organism: Ariolimax columbianus; assembly: GCA_036924085.1. Lineage (NCBI taxonomy): Eukaryota > Metazoa > Mollusca > Gastropoda > Stylommatophora > Arionidae > Ariolimax > Ariolimax columbianus. The sequence goes on along the minus strand of JAVGWX010000002.1, from coordinate 150,119,969 downwards.
ACGGTTGTCATGACCAACACTTTCGAGCCTCCCTCTTCAATTCCACGGTACTGCCTGCGATGTGCTACTGTACCGAGACGTGGACACTGACAAAATCACTAGATGACAAATTGAGAGTGACCCAGGCCTCCCTTGAGAGACGCTTGGTCGAAGTCACTCTCCGGAAACAACGTATGCAAGGTTTCCACAATTCTGACATAAGACGATTGTCCCAGGTGAATAATGCGGTAACCCATGCAAACAAGGCAAAACATAAATGAGCAGGTCACATGTTGCGACGAAGCGATGGTCGATGGAGCACAGCGACAGCAGTCAGGTAATCTCGAGGTAAGAAGAGACCGCAGGGAAGACCTCCAATGCGTTGGTCAGACTCCCTTGCTGTACGTCGCAACATCTGAG
>JAVGWX010000002.1:149837070-150117070 GCA_036924085.1 Ariolimax columbianus | reverse complement strand
AGTCTCAGGAATTCCAAAGCTAAAGTTTGAAGTTTTGTAGTCTTATAACACAAGCTGTTATCGCGGATGAAGTATTAAAGACTCTAAAGTGCTGCTCTCAGCTTTTGATGAGGTGTTTTGCCGAATTTCCTTCCTTGTGTAAACCAGGTACCATGTTACAGCAGTCTAGTAAAAAAGGGTCCAAAACGAAACCTTGCAGTGGGAAGGTAGTTCTGCAGCACTCCTCTTCGCAAATCCTTTTACATCGTAAATAGATCACATAACAATATTAAGGGAAATAATCACGCCAGTTAATCTAAAATAATATATTGTGTAGTTATATCCCTTAGTACCGAATTTTTTTTAACAGTCGCGGGAGTGAGATGAAAATAATAAAAGAAAGGACCTTTTGAAACATTTGCGCCGAATTGTTTCATTGTGCATGTGGCCCGGTGCATCCGATGTCTGTTTCATCTCTTAATTGGGACAAAATACTTTCGTGACTCATCGAGTTCCAAGGTTTGATTCTTGATCTTGATGACCCGTTCCTCAGCGCAGCTGCTAGTACGAACTTAGTCTATAGCGGACACTGTCTTGGGCCACGGAAATCCAGTGGGAGGTAAGTACTTCCCTGGGACACTGTCTTGCGCCACGGAAAGCCAGTGGGTGGTAAATACTCCTTCAAAGGCGTCTCGGATGTTGCTACGGACAGCAAGGAGTCTGGCAGTCGCATTGGAGGTCTTCCTCGCGTTTTCTTTCTATTTAGGGAAACCAGATTGCAGTCGACGCGCTAAAGGTCTACTTCTTTCAGGGGTCTAAACAGGTGGAAATCACTTGGAGCGAGGTCTGGGCTGTAAGGTCGATTTAGCAATATATCCCAGCCCATTTCATATAGAGGGATAGCCGTATGTGGTCGAATGATATTTTGCAGAAGAAGTACGCTCTTTGTAATCAAACCAACTCTTTTTTTTCCCGGTTATCCACATCACTCAAAATGCGTAGGTACTGTTCACTGTTGATAGGGGCACCGCGTGGTACAAAATCAAGATAAATTATGTCCAGTTAGTCACAGAAAACACTCGCCATAATTTTACCTGTGAGGCAATTGTCCACATTTTTGGGTGGTGGTGATTGCGTATGATTTCACGTTTTGGATGCTCGTTTCGATTCAGGAATATTAGGATGCGCTGAGGTTTCGTCACATGTAATGAAGCTATCCAAAAAGTAATGTCCTTTCATTTCAAAACGCTCCATGGATTCAATGCAGGCTTGAACTCTTTTTTGCCGATCAAAAGCGGAAAGCTGTCTTGGCTCTCAACGTGCATTAACTTTCCAAAAATGCAAATGTTTATGAATCATAGCGTACCCAGAGAAAGATTTGCCTCTTTTGCAAATTTGCGACAGGTTATACGTCAATTTTCAAGGATAAGGCGTTCCACAATATGGGTATTCACAGGAATAACTGTGGTGGGTTGAGAGCTACCAGAGCCGGTATCACCACTCACGAATGTACGGTATTCTCTAAAACGTTTACACCATTCACATGTCTTACTATGGCTCAGTTTCTCATCACCGTATTGTGATTGCAGCTTTCTGTAAATTTTGGCCCTCTGTCATAAGAAACTACATCCCTACACGCTGTTCCATGCAAGCACCAACAGTGTTGACCGCCATTTGTAATTATCTGTTACGTGACCGATTCATGGCAAGTGAGATACCTCGCAGTAATAGAAAACAAGTGCCCTTAACTAATGATAGTAGTTCCAGCACACTATAACCCATTCAGGTTTCGTCACATTTAGTAAAGCGATCCAAAAAGCCATTCTCTTCCATGTCAAAATAATACCTTCTATTCAGTGAGAGCTTGAACTCTTCTCTGCTGGGCAAAAGTAAAAATCTGTCTTGGTACCCAACATGCACTAATCTTCCGATAATGCAAATGTTCATGAATAAAAGTGTTTGTCGAACCCAGAGAAATACTTGCCTCTTGCGCAATTTCGCGATAGGTTATGCGCCCTTTTTCAAGTATAAGGCGTTCCACATTCTGGATATTCACAGGAATAACTGTGGTGGGCTGAGAGTCACCACGACCGGTATCATCACTCACGGATGTACGGCGTTCTCTGAAGCGTTTACACCATTCAAATGTCTTACTACGGCTCAATGTCTCTTCACTGTATTGTGATTGCAGCGTTCTGTAAATGTCCAAGGTTTCACGCCTTATGTTCTAATGTAACTCCACTTAACGTCTTTATACTGGTTTAGAAGACTCTGCAGAGTCTGTATACAACCAGTTTCATTTACATTACCTTGCTCTAAAAACTATGTGCATTCAATCTATTCTTGACTGCATTAATTTCCTCTGCCACCACTACCTCCTGTGACAATGCATTTCAATCATTCTCCAATCTCTGGCTAACAAAAATATTTTCTAATATCCAATCTTTCGTTAGCTAATTTGTAGCTGTGCACATTGTTCTTGTATGTAGTTGTTTTTTTGAAAAACTTGTAATAGCCCAATATATCCTTTACGTTAATTAACTTGTAAACCTCTATTAAATCATCTCAAATTCTTCTCTTTTGTAGGTAAGTTTTTCTGAGTCTTTCCTCACGACTGTAATTATAATATATATTACATATTTAAAATTATCAGTTTTGTCGTTCTTCTTTGTATCCTTTCCAGCATGTTTATATCCCATCTGCCAAATGGACCCCACACCTGTACACTGTACTTCAATATCGGTTTAACTAATACTTTACACAGTTTAACTATCACTTTCTTGCTGCTATTTTTAATACTTTATTTTATCATACACAACATCGCATTTGCCTTTTTCACTAATACCTGAACTCGCTCACACACCTTACATGTATTATCTGTTATAACCTCGATGATATCCCAGCAGAGCAAATACAAGCAGGAGGAGAAGCATGTGCTCGAGTCTACCACAAGCTGTGTAAACAGATATGGCACAGTGCAGAGTGGCCAGAAGCATGGAAGAAATCAATTTATATTCCCCTCCCCAAAAAAGGCAACCTGAAGCTGTACACGAACTACCGAACTATCGCACTGATCAGCCATGCTAGCAAGATACTTTTGCAAATCCTATTAAGAAGGATAGAGAAAAGGTTTGAATCTGAAATTCACGTAGTCCAGGCAGGTTTTAGGAAAGACAGAGGGACCCGGGACCACATATTCAATTTAAGGAATATCTATGAAAAATGTAGAGAGTTTAATGTAGACCTGTACACATGTTTCATTGATTACACTAAGGCCTTCGACACGGTAAAACATCAAAATCTGTGGAGAATCATGAAGGAAATGGGGTTTCCTTTGCATATAGTCCATCTCATTGAAACATTATACCAAGATCAACAAGCCGCTGTCCGAGTATCTGGGCAAACATCAGATTGGTTTGCAGTACAAAAGGGAGTCCGACAGGGATGTATACTCTCACCTTATCTGTACAACATATATGAGGAATGTATAATGAGAAATGTGCGAGAAGATGAGAACATTGAAAGTTTCGACCCATTTACGATTGGGGGGTACGAGATTTCAGAGTTACGATATGCAGATGACACAGTGATACTATCAAGAAGTGCAGAAGGGCTAGAGCAGCTACTTTCAGCCGTTAATGAACATAGTAAAGATCAAAATCTGTTCATAAACATAAACAAAACAAAGATAATGACCACCGATAAAACACAATGTCAGCATAAATTTACAATGGGTGGTGAGGAAATAGATCAGGTTACACATGTTGAATATCTGGGCTCCAGAATCGACAAAAATGGTGACTGATCGAAAGAAATCAGAAGAAGACTAGCTATAGCAATGCAGAGACTGGACAGTCTGAATAAATTATGGCAGGGCACCAACAAAACGATAAAAGTAAAAGTCTTGAGAGCCTGTGTTTTTCCTGTGGCAGCTTAGGGCTGTGAAGCATGAACGATTACCAAAACTTCTAGACAAAGAATCGAATACTTCGAGTCAAAATGTTACAGAAAGATCCTCAGAATACCCTGGACAGAGAAAAGAACAAATGTAGACATTCGGCAAGAGTTGAGCATAGAGGAGAACTGGTTTATCAATTCCATTTTGGCTAGAAAATGCAAATACTTTGGTCACATCAAGAGACACAACGGTCTTGAGAGGACGGTGATGGAAGGTATGGGGCCAGGCAAAAGAGGAAGGGGTAGACCAAGAAGACGATGGCACCAAGATATCCAGGAGTGCCTGAGTATGACAGTGGCGGAAGCTGGAGTTTTGGCAAGGGAACGAGTTTCTTTCAGACAGACTGTGATGGGAGCGACGTTTTACAAAGGACATGCTACATGAGAGAGCTTTAGATAAGACACTACTGCAAAATGTTGTGTCATCCGCGAATTTTGCAATCCTAGATCGGATATAATTGTCCAAATCGTTTATATATATATATATAACAAAATTGACCCCAAAGCCGAGTTCTGTGGCACACCACTTTTTATTTCACACCATTTCATCAGAACACTCTATTTCATGCAAACATTAACAGTGATGCCGCCATTATTATTTATCTGTCATGCTGACTAGCAGTAATAGAACACAAGTGCTTCTAACTAATGATAGTAGTTCCAGCACGCTTTATTTAATTCAAAAAGTCCCAGTTTGATTTGAACGCCCCTTATATATATATATATATATATATATATATATATATATATATATATATATATATATATATATATATACATATATATATATGAGTGACTGTTATATTGCATCATTTATAGTTTTCCTATGGTACAGGAAAGAAATTAGAATTCGATCCATTACGAATTTAAGTTGTTCCAACTTTCTGTCTGATTTCTTCATTTTCTACCAACAGCTGTTCATATAATTTCCAGAACTTTCGTTAGTGCGCCTTGGTTTTTTTCCAAAAAAATATTTCCTAACATCTAATCAGAACGTGTCTTTAAACAATATGTAGCTGTGCTCACTTGTTCTTTGAAAATACTTGGTATAGTCTAATTTATTATTTCCATTTATTTTGAACTTGAACTCGTATTAAGTCACCTCGAATTCTTCTCTGTTCTAGAAATTAAAGACCAGTTTTTTTTTTAGTCCTTCCTCATAACTATAGTTCTGAAACCCCGCGATCATTTTTGTAGCTCTTCTTTGTATCCTTTCTAGCATGTTTATATCCATTCTATATTGATATAATCATGTAATTATATCCATTATTGGATCTTCCCTTTTATAGGTCCTGCTTATAGAGCAATACTAAAATCAATTACAGCTTCACCAAATGCGATGAAAAACATTGAGGCAGCAATGCAGAATGGACTAAAAGAGGATATAAAGATTGAAGAATAATGATTAGTTCAAGAGAATTGGGCTAACAATTATGAAGAAATATTCGCAACTAAGTTTGAATTAAATTATATATTTTAAGTGTCAAATATCATAAGAATATAACCGATTAAAGCGATGAAATGAAATAAAGACAAATAGTGAGAGAAAAAAAACCGCTTGCAACAACTTTGTTCGGGAGTTAAAAAAAAACTCAACAAATAACATTGTTTTTAAAATATGCATTTAAAATCCTTGGTTAAATATTGATAGTTGAATAGTTAAATATCAAGAAATATATACGTTGCGTCTTTGATTAAAGTCATGTTTTTTAATTGACTAATGAAAGCAAGAAGCTATCGTTGGGCAGTTACAACAAAATTGTAAATTTGCTTTTGCGTATATTTCATTCACTTCGATTTGTTCATTTTGCAGCATAATAAATTAGTTTATAGTATTTTAGTTACTGGTTGGTATACGTCGCATTGAAACCATGTCAGGATCATGGAGGCGCCCAAATACGAATGCAGGTCAAAGCCGCAAAGATGGCTCCGCCGAAGGTTTAAAGAGTGCGTCCGGCGACAGTACTACGACCGACAACAACAGCGATCAGCAGCTTCCACAGTCCACAGTTAAGCAAGATCCACAGGTTACAGGTAAGGGTGGATTGAGACTAACCAACGAGACTTGTTGGAGAAATTGTAATAAGCAGTCATAATTTATTTCTGATTTTAAACCAGTGAACAGTGATACTCATGATTGCTTTTTCATTTCGACAACGTGTGAACAAGACAATGAGGTCCTCATGGATCATTCACATGATCATGATCAATCGATGTTTTCAGAAGTTTCTCCGTCTGATCACTATGATCACATAGTCATAAGTCGACTCTAGTAGGTAGTTTTGATTACTAGTGGTTAAGGTTAAATCATACCTGTGAAATTGAAATGAAGAATCATTGGTTGGACATTTGGTCTCTCATCATGGATAATTAATTCATCAATATATGAAACTATTTATATATCTTCAGTCCACTTGTCTTATGTCGTTAGACGACGTGGGGGAGGTGTGACCTCCTGTGTTTCATATTTTTTGGCATGTGAAAATCTACTGGTCACTTGCCAGGTCAATCCCAGCATCTGTTTGTTAGCCCCTGGAATATACGATCACCTATTTTTGAGACTGGTGCTTGGTTGAGGTGGAAGCGTAAATTAGAGCAAGGTAGACCCGCAGCCTGTCAAGCGTCACCTAAGCTTAGCCACACAGTTCCCTTTTTTGTGACATTCTCTGTGGGACGAATATCTCAAGAATAATTTCAGTAGATTAACTTGAATTTTGCCTGAGCAGTGGCCATTAGGCCTACTCTTTTCGATTTCCAACTCTGCTAAGGTATTTTTAACGTGTGCCCCATTGCACATGGGCTTCTGAGTTCCCTATTCAGAGATCAGTGGAAATATTTACCGGATGATCCACTTGAACAAATCCCTGTCTCCACTGTGATTTGAAACCACGAACACCTTACCTCGAGACCGCTGGGTCCCCCTTCCCAGTCCTCCAATCAATGAATAGCTAGTCTTCTTCTTCTTCTTCTGCGTACACAGTCAGACAGTAACCATTATTTTCTCGAAAAAAGCGGCGGTCATCCTGAGACTCTCGCCACAACCATAGAGCTTGTCTTGCAGTTCCACTGGCAATGGCCACATCTGCTCTCTCTGATCCTCGTATGTCGGGCAGTTCTGCAGCAGATGTTCAGTGGTCATTTTACCAGTACCGCACGGGCATTCGTCGGTACACCCTATCTTCAATTTGTTGAAGAGGTGGTACCTCAGTCTGTTGTGGCCAGTGCGAAGTCTGAAGACAACGACCTGCTCTCTTCGGTTCAACTGGTAATAGGCATCGTTTTTGGTGTAACCAGTGTGTTCGGTTTCCCATTTGGACATGTACCTGGCTTTGATAAGCCGTTTTGACTCTTCGTACGTCATACTGGTATCTATTTGTGGTAGCCTTGCACCTTCTTTTGCCAGTCTGTCTGCCTCCTCGTTGCCTTGGATGTTGCAGTGTGACGGAACCCACTGTACCACTACCCTTTTTGGTGCGGACTGTTGGCACAGTTTGCAGAGTGCTGCTCTTAAGTCATTAAGCTCAGTGTTTTTCTGGCTTTTTAGCGCTGTGACTACTTCGAGAGCATCTGTCAGCAGGACTATATGGCTCTCATTTTCACTGTGTGTTACCATTTCTTCCACTGCCGCCCTCAGTGCCTCTGCCTCTGCTCTGAAATTGCTCGTGTACTTACCAGTAGCGAATGACAGTGTTATTTTTCTGCCATTTGGTAGGTTCAGGAATGCTCCTGCCCCTCCGTTCTGTGTAGTGTTTGTTACAGAACCGTCGGTGTATGCATGGGTCCAGTCCATGCTTGGGTAGCTTTTCGTTATGAAGCTTAAGGTAGTGTCTCTCCTTTCTTTTTCGGTCTGGCAGTTTTTGTTTGCAATACCTGGTATATTTTCTACCACCTCTGGAAATATATCCTGCCTCCAAGTAGGTTTTCGTACAGTAGTGATGGGTTTTGGTGTTGTTAGTGCGTTTATGGGATCTTCGTGCATCTTTGCTTTGAATAGCTAGTCTAATCAATGTTATTTGTTATTCAATGTTGTTGCTAAAGAATGCCCACAATAAGTAATGAAATGTAATATACTAATTATAAAACTAATATTACTCTGTTGTGCGCCCAGTAGAAAAGTAAGTGCGTAAAGTTGCAGTAGCTGTTCTCACGTGCTGATGTAAGGGGGCCAGAGTCCTTCAGTCTGTTGTGCTATGCTAGGCTTCACTACTTATGGGGTGTCATGTTTATCCGCTATATCTCCTACCTCATTGATGTTAGCCAGGCACACTACAATGAAAACAGGCTGTTTCTAGGGAGACCTATGTGGAAGTGAGGTGTTGATCTTGACCAGTATATTTTACCTGACATTGACTAACATTAACATCAGTATGGTTTGCCTGAACAGACCAGACATTAGTCTCCTCTCCCCATGTTTTTCTTTGTTGGTTCTAAAACCCTGAAAACCGCTTTGCACGTAACACTACACTAGCAATATGATGTAGTCCGTGGAGGTGCAGAAGGATCTTGGCAGCTCTAGGTCACTGACAGCTACAGCTCATGCACTGCTCAGCATCTTAATAATAATAATAATGTTCGCCCGTTGTGTCGATTGACCACTACCATGTCCAACTGCTGAGTCTTCTAGTCAAACCTCGTTCAGTGCTGAAGGAGAGACTCCCATCTGTCGGAGCCATGTAGATCGGGGGATCCTCCAGCCGGCCGGTGGGAGACCGTTGTTACACTTTGCTGACTTGGACATTATCTGGTGAGCCGAAACTTCCCGATCCAGTCGGACCACATGACCAAACACAGACAGGCGGCGGCAGTCCAGAGTGTCTGAGATGGAGGAAAGACTCGTCTTTGTAGACACCTCGACATTATGAATGAGATCGAACCACTGGATACTGAGGATGCGTCGCTGGTTGAGCATATCTTCTTCTTCTGCGTACACAGTCAGACAGTAACCATTATTTTCTCGAAAAAAGCGGCGGTCATCCTGAGACTCTCGCCACTACCATAGAGCTTGTCTTGCAGTTCCACTGGCAATGGCCACATCTGCTCTCTCTGATCCTCGTATGTCGGGCAGTTCTGCAGCAGATGTTCAGTGGTCATTTTACCAGTACCGCACGGGCATTCGTCGGTACACCCTATCTTCAATTTGTTGAAGAGGTGGTACCTCAGTCTGTTGTGGCCAGTGCGAAGTCTGAAGACAACGACCTGCTCTCTTCGGTTCAACTGGTAATAGGCATCGTTTTTGGTGTAACCAGTATGTTCGGTTTCCCATTTGGACATGTACCTGGCTTTGATAAGCCGTTTTGACTCTTCGTACGTCATACTGGTATCTATTTGTGGTAGCCTTGCACCTTCTTTTGCCAGTCTGTCTGCCTCCTCGTTGCCTTGGATGTTGCAGTGTGACGGAACCCACTGTACCACTACCCTTTTTGGTGCGGACTGTTGGCACAGTTTGCAGAGTGCTGCTCTTAAGTCATTAAGCTCAGTGTTTTTCTGGCTTTTTAGCGCTGTGACTACTTCGAGAGCATCTGTCAGCAGGACTATATGGCTCTCATTTTCACTGTGTGTTACCATTTCTTCCACTGCCGCCCTCAGTGCCTCTGCCTCTGCTCTGAAATTGCTCGTGTACTTACCAGTAGCGAATGACAGTGTTATTTTTCTGCCATTTGGTAGGTTCAGGAATGCTCCTGCCCCTCCGTTCTGTGTAGTGTTTGTTACAGAACCGTCGGTGTATGCATGGGTCCAGTCCATGCTTGGGTAGCTTTTCGTTATGAAGCTTAAGGTAGTGTCTCTCCTTTCTTTTTCGGTCTGGCAGTTTTTGTTTGCAATACCTGGTATATTTTCTACCACCTCTGGAAATATATCCTGCCTCCAAGTAGGTTTTCGTACAGTAGTGATGGGTTTTGGTGTTGTTAGTGCGTTTATGGGATCTTCGTGCATCTTTGCTTTGGCTATTTCTGCAAAGTTTCTCCGCTTTAGTTTCCCAGTTCCCAAATTGTTTAGCCTCTGGTACATTGGATGGTCCGTCAGTCTTCGGAGTTTCTCTGACTGCAGCTGGGCTCTGCAGTCTCTTCTGTCGGTCATGGATTGCAGTTTTGTAATCTTTTCAAGTTCTACAATTGGCGTTGACTTCATTCCACCAGTTATGATTCTCATAGCTTGGTTTTGAAGTTTGTTAACTTTATCGAAGTTCGCCTTCGCTGCTGTTGTCCATGCCGCGATGCCATACTCGAGAACTGGTCTCACTCTTCCAGTGTACAGTTTCTTTAGTATGCCTTCGTCTGCTCCCCAGCTTGTGCCAGCAAGTTTCCTCATGATCGCCATTCTTTCTCTGGCTTTCATTCGGTTTCTCTCAATCTGACTTTTCCATGTCATGCGCCGATCAAATGTGACTCCCAGATAGGTTGGGTTGTCGTTTGGCTGCAGGATTTTGCCATTTAGGCTTAATTTGGTACTTTGGGGTTTTAATGAGAGCGAGAATATTGTGCACGTGGTTTTCTCCTCGTTTATTTTGACCAGCCATGAGTTCGCCCACTCTTCCAGCGATGTTAGGGCCGTTTGCATCCGATTTCTTGCTATGGTGAGATTCTTTTCAGAGGTCCACATAGCCAGATCGTCTGCAAACATTGAGCTATGGACTCTTCTTGGTATATTCTCTGTAATATCGTTTATATATACCAGGAAGAGTGTGGGTGACAGTACTCCCCCTTGGGGTACTCCCTGCTCGAGTGTCACCTTTTTGCTCATCTGCCCTTGTACTTGGACTCTGGCCGTTCTTTGTTTGAGGTAGTGGTTGATCCACTTGTACATCTTCCCACAAACATCACTTCTTCTTAGCTTGACTCTAAGTCCATCCTTCCAGACTTTGTCAAATGCCTTTTCCAGGTCCACCCAAACAGCTACTGTGTGTTTCTGTGCCTGGTAGGCATCTTCTATCTCCTGGGCTATGAGGATGACCTGGTCCTCAGTGGATCTGTGCTGTCTAAAGCCGGCTTGCTGTGGAATTAGTATTCGTTTTTCTTCCAGATGCCACATCAGTCTGGTGTTTATCATCCGTTCCATCAGCTTGCCGACACAGCTCAGTAGGCTTATGGGCCTGTATCCATTCGGATCTGTTTTGTCCTTTCCTGTTTTTGGTACTGGTACCAGTATTGCATCTTTCCATGCCTGGGGTACAATACCCCTTTTCCAGCTTTGGTTCAGGACTGATAGTAGTTTTTCCTTCGCTGTTTGGCCCAGCCCCATCAGCATTTCGTTTGTTATCCCGTCTTTTCCGGGAGATTTCCTTCTCTTTAGTGTTCTCATAGCCTCTTCCATTTCGCGCATTGTTAGTTTGGCCATCATGTGCTCTTCAGGAGCCGTATTTATGTTTTCGTGCCCCTTTAGCTCTTCGCTAATGTCTGTATGCTTATCTGCAGGGACCTCGATGTGGTTTGCTCTGGCATAGTGATCGACAAAGGCGTTTGCGGCTTTCTTACCTGTGATCAAGTTCTCGCCTTGCTTGATAGTAATTTGTTTATTTGACGGGGTTTCGTCGTTCATGGCTCTGACTAGCTTCCATAGCTTGTTCCCTTCTTTGTCCAGGTTTAAACTTTCCGTTTTATTTATCCAACTTTTTCTTGCTGTTTGCTTGAGAGTGTGTTTGTACTTCGCCGCGGCGGCTTTGAGGGCGATGTTTGCCTCCACGGATTTTTCTCGTTCTGCCATGTTCCTCGCATTAGTTACTGCATCTTCCACTTTCTGTAACTCATCATTCCAGTAGGGCTTATAGTTTTTCCTAGCTCCTCTTGGGATGGTTTCAGTGGCGGCTTGCATTATTGCCTTGCTTAGGCTCTCTACCATGGGCTTCATTTTGGTGTTTCGTGTGTTGATGGTTTCACACAGCCCATCTGTCAGGATTGCAAATCTGTCCCAGTCGGCTCGTTTGTAATTCCAACGTGGGAGCGGTTTTGTTTCCTGTGGGCCTACTTCCATGTCAATGGTTAGCCTGATCGGCCTGTGGTCGCTACCTGCCAGTTGGTTTAGCACCTGGCGGTCTATTTTATAGTGTATGTCCTGTGTGGAGAAGGCCAAATCTGGAGTCGAGGTGGTATGCCATGTTCTTGAATAGAAGCTAGGGCTATCCTCCGGCCTATTGATTAGGGAGAGATTTGCATCTATCTCCCAATCTTCCACTTCGTCACCTCTACTGTCTGTGTCAGAGTATCCCCATCTCTCCGAGTGGCTGTTGAAATCTCCAACTACTATGCAGTTGGAGTCTCTGACCTCCATACTCGAGAGCGATAGGTCTCTGTTTGGTGGTCCGTACAGATTGAAAATGCGGAGTTTCGTCTCTAGAGCCATTATGTCAACTCCTACAATTTCTGCTTGTCCGGTGTGATTGACAGGTACCGCGCTACTCGGTATGCTGTTTCTGGTCAGTATCAGGACCCCTCCTTTGTGACCTTCTCTATCTAGACGGAAGGTCTGGTATCCTCTGATTGAGAATTTATGGTTATTGTTGAGGTGCGTTTCCTGGATACATGCCACGTCAATCTTACCTTCATGCAGGTGGTGTGTTAGGGAAAGTTTTTTGTTAATGACTCCCTCCGCATTCCACTGTAGTATTCTGAGGGTCTTGAAGTTTTGGCCAATAGACGTTACCCCATAGCCATGTGCCTTGACTCCACGACACATGGGTGGGTGACCACCAGTAGTCAAGGGTGGGCCCCTTCGAGGCGTGAGGCCCGGCGCTATCGCTGCCTGGCGGGTCTCCTCAGGATGAGCGCCATACGTTTTTCGAATAGGTTGTGCTGCCATCATACTGTGATTTACGTTGCACTGTTTTGTTAGGCTTGCGGCCCCGTGCATCCGATTTCAACAGGCGTTTCTGTAGGGATGCCCTCCTTAGCCTTTGGCTGTCCCCAGCCTATCTGCAAGGCAGCAGTTGTTTACGATCAGAGTTTTCTCTCCTATGGAAGTTGTCTTTCCAGACTATCGAGTCTTCACTACTCGTGTCTATAGGGTGCAATGATGGTATGTGATATATGAGATGGGCTGGTTTACCCGGAAGAGAGGCAGTCCAGTGTGTCTGTATCCCAGGATCGTCACGTCCTGCCAGAAACGTAGCATTTGCATGTGAGTGGGGTATCTCTTTTTCCCTTTATTTTCTTGGCTTCTATGCAGGGATGGTACGCCTAGCATTCCCCGCCACCTGGGGTGTTGACACAGTGGGGCAGGTGTGCAATGTCCGCTGGTCTGCATCTCTTCTGCGTCCAGCATGATAGTTATGGCTGATAACGTACAGAGGTAGATATCGTAACCGGAGTGCATTTAGCCAGAGGACAAGCCTGGTAATGTCACAGAGATGTTGATCGCCTGGTGTGCGGACAACTCTCATGGTCAGTGGTTGAGTCTTGACAGTTCACAGTGTGGTGGCTGCTCTACTGTTTTCGACACCCCGACCAGGTTCTAAGTCTTTGGTTGGTGTTTTTCGCACCCCATCGCCGTATAGGGTGAGTATCAAGCAGTTTTCCGCCCGCTTTGATTTGCGGGCGGCAAGGACCTCTTACTGTGGCTCTACCTGATAGGGCTGGGGCGCAAGCCCCAGGTCCCGAGCATGTAGGAGCCTCCCATTGCAGTGGTGCTGAGATTTTGGGCGGGATTGCGGCTTTCAAGGGTTCGGCCGTAATCCCCCACATGGTAGCCTCGCGCCCTTGGCTTATCAGCCTGGTACGTGAACCAAAGTGTCTGCGGCTCCTCTCGATTTGAGCTGGTTTTCCGTAGCAACGCCCTGTCATTTGTAGGGTAAAACTGACCTGTCTTCAGATCTATTTCCAGCACCCGTTCACTATTTGGTCAGACGAATTTATTGAGGGCTTTTGTTTGTCAATGACCAGGTATTTGAAATCTGCGGAGTTAAACACGATTTCCGTAGCGTTCTTTCATTTGAGCTGACTTGTCGTCCGTGAGTCTAATACCAGCGTACGTTCATTATTAGACCCAAACGGCAGCGCTCTCAATTTGTCAGTTGTTCTACAGCATTGGCGTGTTCAGTCAAATTAAGCCGCAGGTTCCACACCTGGTGGTGCCCTTTCGTCAATTCCCTTAGCGAGATAGTCAAGTTTCTTAAAGGGTAGCCCCAAAGATTTTCGAGGGTCTAATTCCAGCACATGTTCTCTATTAGACCCCACTAAGGTGTACTTTTTGATAGTCATTCTGGTTGAGCATATGAAAGGCATCGAGTCTTGATATGTCCTGTAGGGTCCAAGTTTCTGAACCATACAGGAATCACACATGTCTGATAAATATCTCCAGTGGTTAGGATTTTGCACTCTTTTGGCATCTTGATACCATGTTATTAAATAACAACATGAATTGAATTCAATCAATAATGAATGTACTGTATTTCAAATTAAATTTGTATTGATTATTAGGTTTTTTTTAAGTTTCTACAATTCATCAATAGATAGTTTGGGGTTAGGGTGAAATCATGTCTCTAAAAATAATGCTTTATTAATGATTTTATCCCAGTGATTGCCTTTGCTCTCATGGCAAATTATTGCTTATGTTTCGTTTTAGATTAGCCCACTCAATTCTCCTTGTCTGTATTTTCACTCCAATCGAAGCATGGGGCCACCACTACAGTAGCATCCTTAAGGAAGCTCTTTGCATGCTCTTATAGTGACAGTTTTGTTCGCAATTTCTTTTACTCTATGAGATTGTAACCCCATGCACAACTCTCTTTATTTGCCCTTTATAACATGCAAGAGGTGCAATGGACCTGTTCTTTCCTCCCTGACAGTAAATATAAAGATAGTTCAATAGTAGACACAGCTGTTGTCGGGAATATAAAGTGTTAGAGACTTCATTATACAAGGTCACAACTTGTTTATAAGGTGGGTTGATGAAATTGTAAAGTACTTGCTTTTCACTTGTGCAGGGTTCAACTCTGTTACCAGTTGACTCAGTTGTAAATGGATATCTGGTTTACAGTTAGAGGAGGAAGGAAGGGAAGCGACGACCCTACCTCATAAATAAGTTGTGGCCTTGTCAATGAAGCCTAACACTCCAACCCTGACAACAGTCTCATCTATTGGATCACTTTCTCGTTTACTGTAAGAGTACTCGAACAGTTTTACTTTATTTTGGTGCAAACTGTATATTTTAAAGTGTTAAATAGCTAAAACTATACACCTTCAAAATACCTATACTACTCTTTATGAAAGATCCTGTATATAAAATTGAACAATGTTTGTCCTCAAACTTTACATTATTGTTTTGTGTGGCGCATGAGTTAAAGATGTTGGACTGCTTTGACATTGTTCAGTTTTTTTCGTGGTTGTTATTTCATGAAATCATATTACTGTACCATGAGTTCATTAACTAATTATTAATGTTACGTATCTGTAAACATGTCTGGTCTGTGTCAAGTAGTGCAACAATACATTTTATTTTTGGTCTGTAGTGTGTTCTCAAATTATATGGCTGATATGATAGAGAAATATATGCAACAGTTGTTCACCAGGATAATTAGATTATAAGCACTTGAACACCATACTGAAGTCCTGACTTTTTTGCTCTATATGGTATTCACTACTACAGCTGGTCTTCTTGCAGGATGTTTATGCCACAGCATTAATGTATTTGCAGTGCAGGTTTCTGAACATTACGTGATTAAGTTCCCATCCTAAAGCATAAGTCTGCTTAGTTGGTTTTTTGTGAATAGCACAGTAAAGCCATGTGTCCCAATTACTTCATCATCATCATTCAAAGCTAGCTAATAGAAGAAAAAAATGGGAGCAAAGTAACCAATGGGCACATGCAGTTAATGGTCAGCATTGCCTCATCACAGGAAGGAGAAAAACTAAGCATTTAAACACTTACTTACCTATAATATTGCGTGATGAAGACTGAAAAACCAGAAAGAATCAAATTTGATGTCAATTTAGATATTACATTCATATTCAGTTAGTTTAATTTTACTGTTTATGCTGTTTGCATTGATTAAACCCCTGATAATAACCTTTATTGGTTCAAAATATCCAAAGCCATTTTTGTTTTTTTAAATTATTATAGGTTTTCAACCTTTACCTCTTCTTGTGATATTACAGTAATGGTAATAAGAGAATCTGCGCATTCAAAAGTATTCATATAAAGAGTAAAGCAAGAAAATTAAAACTTATCAAAATGTAAGTTAATTCACAAAATATGCTCATTGCGGTTGCCATCACTTTAAAGACACAAAATGGTACGGCTCTCCCATTTGTGGTTAACTCATTCTATTTTTGGAAGTAATTACATTTTCCGAATGTATTGGACCAGAGCATGCAGTCCATTTTCTACAGATTAGTTAATGTGTTGGTATATTTTCACGTGCTTAAAATCTACAAATTCTCCTGCCAATTGTTGCTATAAATATGTTATGATTCACAGCCATGGATTACACTGTTGTTTTTGAATCACATTGTAAAAGTCACTGCTGGACATCTATTACTAGGGCATCCAACATACGAGTGAAAGAATATATGAACACTTCCATACAGGAACAGTCTCTATGGAGATGCCAATAATCTCATGCTGGACATTGCTTTCTTTAGAAAGCATACGGAGAAGAAGATATTGTAAAATGAAGAAAGAATTATAAGCTTAAATGCTTTAAATGTTGTAATCAATTGTTTTTATTCAAAAGGTTTTCTATGTCATGTGACACAGAGTTGAAAGGTCATGGTCAAATTGAGGCCAAGGAGTCGGTTTATGCAGGCTTACTTCCCTGCCTGTTGCTAAGGGTGGCAGTGAACCCCTTCCCCCCGAGTTGATTAACTTTTAAAATTTGGCAGCCTGAATTGGTAAGACAGATTCTAGGCACTCGTTATGCCTGTTTTTGCTGCAGATTGCATCGAGGAACTTGTTTGTACAAATGACAAGGCCTGCCTTGAGATAACGAGCTAACTTTGCCTTGGTATCGCAGTATTCTTTGAATGGCAAACTTCTTTTTCAGAAATTAAATTTCTAACTCTTTCACACTTGAGTATTTTTTAACTATTGAGCGAGTTAGGTTTTTCCAATGTAATACTCCCACACCACATTGCAAATTTTAGACTTATTGATCTTTGGTAAACTTTCACCGACATTCCACATATGATATGCCAAAGTTCAGAATAAAATGCAGAATAATATTGCAGAATAATGGATTTGGTACATGAGGGAGGATGTATATGGGGGGGGGGGGGGGGGGGGGTTTCTAATAACTGAGAGGTAAGGTGTTTGCCAATCAAGAAATATACAAATCTCGAAGTCATGGGTTTTTTAATCCTGTAGGTTTCAAGTATTCCTTGGTCTCCTAGGAATTGAGATCGAAACCTAGTCTTATCAGAAACAGATGAAAAACTCAAGAGGTTTCAAATGTCACTGTGCACAAAAAACAACCATTGGCAGTTGTAAATTGAAAAGTGCAGGCTGTTAAGCCACTGTCTGTGCACAAATTTCAAAAGTTTCAAAATCCTACTGAATGGTGGCCTAGTGATGGGTAAAAGAAGGTGGCGCCCTCCTTCATGCAAAGGCACAAGAAGTCAATCTCTTGTCTGTCTTCACACTTGATTGCAATTATACACAAAATAAAACCACCACACTCCCAGGGGTAGAAGAGAAGTGACTAAGGGCAGATGGGTTATTGGTGACATATGATTTGTTTTTGTAACTATCGAATCAGTTATTTTGCTATATAGAAAACCAATCCATATACACGAATCTATCTATTGGCCTCGTGGTCTGAATGAGTTGGAGCCACTAACGTATCCCTAGGTCCAAGATTTTAATGTAAAAAAACAAATGTCAATCCAATATCTTTTAAATATAGACATGCCACACCACTTTCCGACAGCTCACTCACAGCTGTGTTCAGTGATGACTATGTCCCAAATGACCGGCAGATATTATGCACGTTATTAATAACTAAATACGCTTTTCAGCAGACATACCTCTGAAGCTGTTTATTAACACAAAAACAAAACATAAAAAAGACTAATCGTCTTCATTTATTGCTGTTACCAAAAGAATTTATAAGTCTGCTTGCCCAGCACAGTGTACTTGCTAGGTTTTTGTCTGAACTATAAAAGAAACAATATTTTGTCTATACTTGGTTGAACATAAATCTTCTTATTATAAAACCAATATCATAATTGCTCGGCCACCACTTTTTAATGTATAGAATAGTCATTACTTTAAAACATACAATAAACATTCCACTTTTCTCTAAAATCGTCAATTAGCTGTTCTGAAATTCGCGCCAGATGCCTATCTACAGAGTTAATGCAAGAATTAATGTAGATCCTTAGTAGCATCCCTAGACAATATAACTTAAGAGCTCCAGTCCAAATAAGTTTAAAACAAAATTGATGCTGAAGTGGTTTGTGAAATTCCAAGATCCTGCTTCAGGGCATTTTGCTGGTTATTAAGGCATGGCATTAAGGTCAAGGACATTGACAAGCTGCAATCTGCACCATAGCAACTAAACCTCAACCAATCAAATTGTGACTGCCACCTCATGGAGACCTCTGAATAGTTGGAGGCTAATGTGTGTCATGGCCGCATAGTGTTCTAGTGTCCAGGTCTATGAGAACGATGACAAAGAAATGTGCATGATTTATTCTGAAGCCAACTTTTTAGCCATTGTTGAATAAACGCATCCATGAAATACACTTATTAATAGACAAATTACTGTTGAAAACTGTAAATACAGCATTTATTCCTGTTTTCACCATTTGGTTTTATAGAAATGAGCGATCAGGGCTGCTTGCTTCTGCAACAGTATTCATGCTATTTTATCATGACAGACAAAAATGTTGCATTTCTCTCATTCAAATCGGTTTCGTCTTGATCATGAATAAACCAAATTTGTTGACTGATCAACTACCAACTCCCTCAAAATGCATAAAAGTAAAAATGATTTATATTGCTTTGCTCATTGATGCAACAAATATTTGTAGAAAGAATATTACACATACTTTTACATACTGATAAGCAATGTGGGCTTAGACAAAAGAATTAAGTCAACCACACAACAGTTGCCATTATTGCTGGATAAACATGTCATGTTTCCTGCTCATCTTTCTTTTGGACAAATATGAACTAGACACATAATGAGCCTTGACCATAGACTCTGAATGATCCGTGAATTGGTCCATAATTATGTACATTTCATTGCAGCAGGCTTATCTTCCATCATCTTCTATAAGGGGTCAGGTATAGCTTGTGTTCTCTGTTGATTTTTTTGTGGTTTGACATTAGATTATGGAGAGCATAGTTTTGATTGCACTGTGTTTGTAATACGCAGCACATGCATATCATCGTTCGTGTGTTTTTTTTCCCTTTTGCAGAGCTCACAAAATACTGTTAGATTCCACGAGCATCCTTGAATTTACCAGGGAATGAAACATTGGTAGATTTAGTAATCACACATTCTTAATTTGAGTGTACAATTCATAAAAGATTGGTGCCTACTGCTTCAACAGAACAAAGTGCTTTTTAGCACTGCACAAGAGTTTAAAAACATTGCAGATGACAACTCAGTATTAAGAGATTGTAGGGCTTTATAAACAAATCTCTGAGAAATATTATGGTCTTGCAGGGGTTCACATGGCTAATGAATGTTTGTGGGAGAGAACAGGACAAAGATAGGCGGAAATTGTAGGAAGAAGGTGACTCTGGATAGACCACACACTGCGGAATCTCCAAGACAGCTTCACCAGGCAATCTCTGTCATCGAGCCAAAAAGAGAAGATGAGAAAGGAAGGCCAAAGAGTTGATCAAAAAGCAACCCAAAGGCTGATACAATAGAAACAGAAGCTGGAAAGATCCAGAGTAAATAGCACAGGACAACTCTGCTTGGAGAGAGTAGGTTGACCTATGCACACCTAGGTTATAAGGGCGAAGAAAAGAGTTCAGGTCTGGTTTGCTAACAATTTTTGTAGGGCTCACATGTTTTGATATAACCAAAAAAGCTCATTGGTTTAAAGAAATCTACCTTCATCAATAGAAGGTTAAAACCTTAACGAACAACAACCCACCTAGCAGTTATGTTGAGGAAGATGATCCATCAGAGAATGACAGTACTAGAGAGAGTTCAACCCACCATTTACAGTGTTAAATAAAAAAAACAAAATAGTATTTCATCAAGACTAATGAACTCCAGGCTAGTGGGTACAGATCAAGACATTAGTGTGTTAATCCAGAAGGTGATGGATCAGTCAAAGTGGCACTCTATATGTATATGTCAATACAACTGGTCCTCAATATGGATAAAGCAATGCCATCAAAGTCAGGTAATGGTGAATACCTCCTAATATAACCAAAAAGGCTGGTGTGGCTGAATAGTGCATACCTATGTAATAAGGGAGATACACTTTTAGTAAAACAACAAATACACAAGAGAGCTGGAGCAGTTAGCATGGGACAAAAGGACTTGGCATGTATTTGTTGAATACCTATGCTCCATAGGAGCTACATTTTGATTGGTTTCAAGTGCATCAGCACAATATTTTCAAATGCTCATGTATATAAATTTGGCATTTTCTCACTATATCTTCATAAACATTTTCCTTTTTTATTTTGTTAGAAACCTACATGAAATATTTTGAGAAATTCTACTTTTAAATTCACACATTTTAGAGTGTATTGTGTGGCATACTGGCAAGGATTTTCTGTTATTGCAAAACACAACTGAAATTTACTAGTAAGTGTAATGTCAAACCACACACTCTCAACCTGAGCAAGCTAATGCCTAACATGCCCCTTAGAGGATGCTGATGCAGTAGGTATCACCTTCCATGCTGATGTCAGTCACAGATATTATCTTTACCTGTAATTGTCATCTCATTCGCTCGTTGTTGTTTATCATTCACTTATCTTGCATTTGTTGGTGATAAGTCTGTAATTGTATGTTTATCTCTTTAACATATCTTGTTTATAAGTGAGATTGTAACTGAACTGTTTTGTTTTGTCTATACACAAGTGGTTCCCAACTTGGGTCCTGTTGGTGTCTGCAAATAATCCGTTTGGAGTTTCTGAAGAGCCCTGTTGTGGTCTACAAAATGTCCGGTTGGGGTCTGTAAAATGGTCCGGTTGGGATCTGTAAAGAATACTATTAGGGATCTGCGAACCGAATCAACAATTTAAATTGAGGCTTTTGTGCAAATGTTTTAAATTTTACCTCATGTTATGTTTGAGAGTAGGGAGGGCAGTGAGACATTATTGTTTGCTTTAGTGTGGCAGGGATTTGGGAACCATTGCTTTGATAGACATACCTGCCCTCAATCAGCATATGACGTAATGGTCTCGAACTTCAATAGCATGCAATGGACAGAGTGGTTGGAAAGTTTGCCTTATGCAGTAAAGGTCCCAGTTTGCGACTCATTAGATACATGCTCCAGACCATCCAGCTGTAAATTGGTATCTTACTAACCACTTTATTTTGTTCTGACTTTTTTCACCCTGAGTGAGGTGAGTGCACAGATTGAGCTGTATTAGTCTTAAATGTTAACAGAATATTAGGTGTTATTTGTAATGTACTATTTAACACTGTGTTAGTGGCTCAAGGTTGTTGACGTCTTAAGGATTCATACCTCATCATCATTTACCTGCCACTCCAGGTGTGGAGTAGTCCAATATTGCATTTGGTTGTCCCTTACCTGTCTTTAGAGAAATCTGAGTCCTTTTTCTAGCAATGTGGTTTCAGTATCAATGGTTTTCACATGTTGTTGCTAGCCCCATGCACAGTCTTCTGCAGTCGCCTGTCAAAACCTGTCTGGGAAACGAATCAGTTGTTCCATTAATATTTGTCCTGCGAACCACTTGGGCATCAGTCAAGTGGCACTAGCTAACTCAGGTGTTGCTACCCCCGTGCACAGTTCTCTTTAGTTAACCGTTTGCAGCACGCTTGCAGAGTTCATCATCAAGTGCTGTCTCTTTGTCCTATACATTCAGTCAGATTGTGTCCCGGCCACATCTTGGTGTTATCTGTGCCTCTGGCGCTCCTGCCTTTCAATATATCCTTCAGCAGGCTGTCATGTCTCTTGACATGACCAAAATATTTGGTTTTTTTCTGCTCTTTATTTTTTACAGAAGCATCTTCTCCACATTGAGTTATTCCAGGACCTCACCATTTATTTTCCTATCTTTCCAAGAAACTTGTCCACATTTCTTAAATCCTTTTCTCCACTTTCTTTGTCAGGACCCATGTTTCTACTCCATACAATAAAACTGAATGCACATAGCATTTAATGATTTTCATTTTTAGTTTCTGAGATATCTGCTTAGACAGAAGTATGTGTCTCATGCTGTTAAATGTATTCTTTACCATAGAAATTCCCTTAATAATTTCCATTTTGCATGTGCCTACAATGAGCCTATTAAATGGGAAAGGGGGAGAGGGGATCTGAAATTTGGATATATATTCAAAGTTAATGTTGTCTAATGGTAGGTTATGGGTAGCAGTTTTTTTTCCCATCCAGGTCACCCTGTACAATTACATTCTTTAGTTGCATTGTTTGCTCTTTATTTCATTGTAAGATACAATGTTGTCCTATTCTTTTCAGCCGAAGTGCCACCAAGATGATTCACAGGGCTGCTTTAATAATACAAAATACATTTATATATAACCTTTTTTTCTCCCCAGGATTTAAGTTTTTTTTTTGTTTAAAAAATCAAGTGTTGAATATACTCTACTTTGATATGCATAAGGCACACTTATTCTCCCCATTAATATACATTTTTGCCGATGATAATATTTCTAGGGTCTATGTCGTCAAGTACAGGCACCCCTCCGAAACAGTCACCTTCTGCGGCAAAGGTGTCTCCTGAATGCAAGATGGAAGAGGAAGAAGAGGGCCAAGCAAACCAGGTGTGTATATCATTAGAGTATTCATTTTTCTCATTGTAGGGACTGTGTTTCATCCCTGGTCTTAACATGCTATAGTCCACCCGGCTGCAAATGGGTGCCCGACTTACAGTAAGGGAAGTCATGGCCCTAATGACAGGAGCTTAGCCTACCTTGTAATAAGCTGAGACCAAGTACAATTAGACCCTTACCTGATATGCTTTCAGTTTTCGATTAAATATTTCTGCTTCCCGTGGAGCACAGGTCTTGAACAAATACATGCAGTTTCCTGTCTTGTGACATCAACTGCAGCATTGTCCCTGTTTTCTCTTTTTCCTTTGTGTTTGTCTCTAGTTTTTTTCTCCATGTGTGTTTTGGTCTGTCTCTACTTCTCTTGCCTTGGGGATTCAGAGACTGCGTTGTAAGGCTATCAGCTGGTTTCCTTAATGTGTGTCCTATCCATTGACAGTACCTTCTCCTCACCTCATGAATGTCCACTGATATTTGTTTGGCTCTTTCCAACATTTCTATGTTAATGATCTTATCATACCATCCAATCTCTCCATTCTGCACAGGCACCCTTTCATATTTATTGTTCTCCATGTTTCAGAGCTGTGCAAAAGAATGGACATTACGTTTGCGTCTTAGTCGACCTGTACTTCTACAGCAACATAAGCTCCTGTGCAGGTCCTATCTCTGATGTGAGCTGAATGTAGCCAGAAGGAGGATTTCCTGATTAGCGCCCTAGGCTTAAGCAGCTTATCACTCCACTGTGGAGGGTGGTTAACTGATGTGCCAGTCCATCTTAATAAACTCAAAACACTAGAGCAAGGTAGACCAACAGCCTGTTAGGCGCCATCTGTGCTGTTCTTAACAGACCACCTAACCATGGCCGATGTTATGCCATGTCACACAGTTATTTGCATTTTACGACATGCTCTCTGTGCGACAGTGGTGCTATTCTTGTCCTTGTCATACACATAGACCCCGGCAAACCACTTGGGAGTTGAACTTTTTATTTTTGTGTTGGGCTTAAATTTCTTTTGATTCCCATGTCTCCTTATGAAAGCACGGCTTACCTTTTGTATTCCTATTTTCATATCTTTATATGTGTCTGCTACTTTGTCAATATTGCTTCCAAGATATATTTTACATCTCCTATGTCACGTATTTTTCTGACTAAAATACCAGAGGATTCCATGTGAGAGCCTGCATGGTTATGTTGGACACTGCATTCCTCAGTGCATGTCCTAGTCCTATTTTCGTCTAAGAATTTGTTGTTTCAGTGGCTGTTGTTGACTCATTTCGCACAGGTCTTCATTCTTTGCCATGTTATGTCCAGTATACTTTGTAGGCATCTGTTAACGAACAATAGCATCAATAATTATTATAGCTGCACATATTCTTTCAACACATTCAGTAAACAGCTGAAACCTAGAATAAGTAAGTTCCAACACTTCATCTGCACTGGCAGTGTCTGCTAAGAAACCACATTTACCTTTTTTTTCCCTCTAGGCTGAGGTAGCCTGCCCCATGCCCAAATCTGCTTAGTAACCTGAATTTGTCACTTCACTTCTATCATGAGATATAAGAGCTATACCTTGTCTTGTGTAAGGGAGTAAAGAGTAATCAAGGTCGGGTAAAACAAACTGATTAAGACCTTCTCATTCGTGTTCCTGGAAAGTCTTTGTCACAGCAGTCTGGTGATCAAAGTAGCAATTGACACTGCAATCTCCACAATGGTGAGTTTACTGAGAAGCTTCACATTGCACTATAGCCAGGAATCACCTCAGTCCACCTTATCAAGTATACCATGGGATGTGCGAAGAACCACCGCAATATGGTACTAAATAAACATCAAGCATTAACTCAGCACAGGTAGTTTCAAACAAAAACAAGCATACCTTTTTTTATAATAAAAACACATGCATCTGGTTATCTTTGCAGACCTCAAGTGTTGACGTTACATCACCTAAAGCAAGTAATAGTGATGTTGACACAGAAGCTGACCAGGTATATCATCTGTGATGTTGTGTCATGTATTTTCATATCTCATTTTTAATCAGAGGGTTGTTGCTCAAATGTGAGGACAAAAGTAGATTATGTTCTGCTATAGAATTAAAGGATAAGCTGTTTGTGCAATAAAAGAAGACGCAGACAGATCACGTTTATGGGGCATTAGATGTGATTATTTAAGCTTTAAATTTCATGGGTTAAAATGTATGGTCATGAGAGATGCTTCAGACATACGATCAAGTTTATGGGGGGATAGATTATAGATTATCAAATAGGTTATTTGAGCGATAAACTGTATGGTGATGAGAGAAAGCAGAGACAGACAGTCAAGTTTATTGGAGAAATAGATACAGTTAATATAGGGATTAGCTGTAAGGTGATGATAGCCTGGGATAGGTGGCCCAGTGAATGAGGGATATAGATGTGGTTATTTGAGGGATTAGCTGTAAGGTGATCAGAGTCTGGGATAGGTGGCCCAGTGTATGAGGGATATAGATGTGATTATTTGAAGGTTATTCTTTGACGATGAGACTGACAGGCTAAAGTACATGAGCAAACTCGTAGCAAAAAAATCAGGAAGCAAATTCTGGCATAACTGGGAGGAGGATGATAGGTTCTGGTTGATAGTCACCCAAGAGATGGAAAACTTGATACTTCTTCTTCTTCATCGTACGCAGTAGACTTCAACCAATTTTTTCGAAAAAAGCAGCCGTCATCCTGAGGCTGTCGACACTGCCATAGAGCTTGTCTAGTGTTGCCACTGGTGATGTCCACATCTGCTCTCTCTGATCCTCGTATGTTGGGCAGTTTTGCAGCAAATGTTCAGCGGTCATTTTCCCGGTACCACACGGGCATTCGTCAGTGCCACCTATCTTCAATTTATTGAATAGGTGGTACCTAAGTTTATTGTGGCCAGTGCGAAGTCTGAAGACCACGACCTGCTCTCTTCTGTTCAACTGGTAATAGGCATCGTTTTTGGTGTAGCCAGTATGTTCGGTTTCCCATTTGGTCATGTATCTAGCTCTAATAAGCCGTTTTGACTCTTCGTATGTCACACTAGTATCTGGTTGTGGTAGTCTTGCACCTTCTTTTGCCAGTCTGTCTGCCTCCTCGTTGCCTTGGATGTTGCAGTGGGATGGAACCCACTGTACCACTACCCTTTTCGGTGCTGCCTGCTGGCATAATTGACAGAGTACTGCTCTTAAATCATTAAGTTCAGTATTTTTCTGGCTTATCAGTGCTGTGACTACGGCCAAGGCATCGGTAAGCAGGACTATGTGGCTTTAATTCCTTTTACCTGTCACCATTTCTTCCACTGCCGCCCTCTGCCTCTGCTCTGAAATTGCTTGTGTACTTACCAGTAGCGAATGACAGTTCTATTTTTCTGCCATTTGGTAGGTTCAAAAATGCTCCTGCCCCTCCGTTCTGTGTAGTGTTTGTTACAGAGCCGTCGGTGTATGCATGGGTCCAGTCCATTTGGGTAGTTTTCCGATATGTAGCTCAGAGTAGTATCTCTTCCATCTTTTTCAGTCTGGCAGTTTTTGTTTCCAATACCTGGTATATTTTCTACCACCTCTGGAAATATATGCTGCCTCCAGATAGGTTTTCGTACAGTAGGGATGGGATTTGGTGTTGTTAGTGCGTTCATAGGGTCTTCGTGCATCTTTGCTTTGACTATTTCTGCAAAGTTTCTCCGCTTTAGTTTCCCATTTCCGAAATTGTTTAGTCTCTGGTGCATTGGATGGTCAGTCAGTCTTCTGAGTTTCTCTGATTGCGGCTGGGCTCTGCAGTCTCTTCTGTCGGTCATATATTGCAGTTTTGTAATCTTTTCAAGTTCTACAATTGGCGTTGACTTCATGCCTCCTGTTTTAACTCTCATGGCTTGGTTTTGGAGTTTGCTAATTTTGTCGAAGTTTGCCTTTGCTGCTGTTGTCCATGCCGCAATGTCATACTCCAGAACTGGTCTCACTCTTCCAGTGTACAGTTTCTGTAGTATACTTTCGTCTGCTCCCCAGCTTGTGCCAGCAAGTTTCCTCATGATTGCCATTCTTTGTCTGGCTCTCATTCGGTTTCTCTCGATCTGACTTTTCCATGTCATGCGCCTATCAAATGTGACTCCCAGATAGTTTGGGTTGTCGTTTGGCTGGAGGTTTGGGGTTTGTTTGACAGCGAGAATATTGTACATGTGGTTTTTTCCTCGTTTATTTTGACCAGCCATGAGTTCGCCCACTCTTCCAGCGATGTTAGGGCCTGCTGCATACGATTTCTTGCTATGGTGAGATTCTTTTCAGAGGTCCACATAGCCAGATCGTCTGAGAACATTGAGCTATGGACTCTTCTTGGTATATTCTCTGTTATATTATTTATATACACCAGGAAGAGTGTAGGTGACAGTACTCCCCCTTGGAGTACTCCCTGCTCAAGTGTCACCTTTTTGCTCATCTGCCCTTGTACTTGAACTCTGGCCGTTCTGTTTTTGAGGTAGTGACTTATCCATTTGTACATTATCCCACAAACTTCACTTCTTCGTGGCTTAACTCTAAGTCCCTCTTTCCAGACTTTGTCAAATGCCTTTTCTAGGTCCACCCAAACCGCTACTGTGTCTTTTTTGTTCCTGGTAGGCATCTTCTATTTCCTAGGCTATGAGGATGACCTGATCCTCAGTGGATCTGTGCTGTCTAAAGCCTGCTTGCTGTGGAATTAATATGCGTTTTTCTTCCAGATGCCACATCAGTCTGGTGTTTATCATACGTTCCATCAGTTTGCCGACACAGCTCAGTAGGCTGATAGGCCTGTATCCATTTGGATCTGTTTTGTCTTTTCCTTTCTTTGGTACTGGTACAAGTACTGCGTCTTTCCATGCCTGGGGTACAATACCCCTTTTCCAGCTTTGGTTCAGGACTGATAGCAGTTTCTTCTTTGCTGTTTGGCCCAGCCCCATCAGCATTTCATTTGTTATCCCGTCTTTTCCGGGAGATTTCCTTTTCTTTAATGTTCTCGTGGCCTCTTCCATTTCATTCTTTGTTAATTTTGCCATCATGTGCTCTTCTGGTGCCATATTGATGTTGTCGTGCCCCTTTTGCTCTTCCCTAATGTCTGTATGCCCATCTGCAGGGACCTCAATGTGGTTTGCTCTGGCATAATGTTCAACAAAGGCGTTTGCTGCTTTTTTTTAAATGAGCAAGTTTTCGCCCTGCTTGATGGTGATTTGTTTGTTTGATGGAGTTTCGTCATTCATGGCTCTGACTAGCTTCCATAGTTTGTTCCTTTCTTTGTCTAAATTGAGGCTTTCTGTTTTGTTTTTCCAGCTTTCTCTTGCTGTTTGGTTTAGAGTGTATTTGTATTTCGCCGTGGCGGCTTTGAGGGCGATATTTGCCTCCATAGATTGTTCTCGCTCTGCCATGTTCCTAGCATTTGTGACTGCGTCTTCCGCTTTCTGCAAATCATCATTCCAATAGGGCTTATAATTTTTCCTTGCCCCTCTTGGGATGGTTTCAGTGGCAGCTTGCATTATTGCTTTGCTTAGGCTTTCCACCATGGGTTTCATATTGTTATTGTCATTTTGTCCGTGTGTTGATGGTTTCACACACCCCATCTGTCAGGCTTGCAAATCTGTCCCAGTCGGCTCGTTTGTAATTCCAACGTGGGAGCGGTTTTGCTTCCTGTGGGCCTACTTCCATATCCACTTCTAGCCTAATTGGCCTGTGGTCGCTACCTGCCAATTGGTTTAGCACCTGGCGGTCTATTTTATGGTGAATGTCCACTGTGGAAAAGGCCAAGTCTGGAGTGGAGGTGGTATGCCATGTTCTAGAATAGAAGCTAGGGCTATCCTCCGGCCTATTGATTAGATAGAGATTTGTGTCTATCTCCCAATCTTCCACTTCGTCACCTCTGCTGTCTGTGTCCGAGTATCCCCATCTCTCCTAGTGGCTGTTGAAGTCTCCAACTACTATGCAGTTGGAGTCTTTGACTTCCATACTCGAGAGCGACAGGTCTTTATTTGGTGGTCCGTACCGGTTGAAGATGCTGATCTTCGTCTCTTGGGCCATTATGTCAACTCCTACAATTTCTGCTTGTCCGGTGTGATTGACAGATACCGCGCTACTCGGTATGCAGTTTCGGGTCAGTATCAGAACCCCTCCTTTGTGACCTTCTCTATCCAGGCGGAAGGTCTGGTATCCTCTGATTGAGAATTTATGGTTGTTGAGGTGCGTTTCTTGGATACATGCCACGTCAATCTTACCTTCATGCAAGTGATGTGTTAGGGAAAGCTTTTTGTTAATGACTCCCTCCGCATTCCACTGTAGTATTTTGAGGGTCTTGTGTGTTTGGTCAATAGAAATTTCCCCATAGCCATGTGCCTCGACTCCACAACACATGGGTGGGTGACCACCAGTAGTCAAGGGTGGGCCCCTTCGAGGCGTGATGCCTGGCGGGACTCCGCAGGATGAGCGCCATACTTTTTTCTAATAGGTTGTGCTGCCATCATACTGCGATTTACGTTGCACTGTTTCGTTAAGCCTGTGGCCCAGTGCATCCGATTTCAACAGGCGTTTCTGTAGGGATGCCCTCCTTAGCCTTTGGATGTCCCCAGCCTATCTGCAAGGCAGCAGTTATTTGTGATCAGAGTTGTCTCTCTTATGGAAGTTGTCTTACCAGACTAACGGGTCTTCACTACTCGTGTCTATAGTTCAGTGTGTCTGTATCCCAGGATCGTCATGTCCTGCCAGAAACGTAGCATGTGAGTGGGGTATCTCTTTGCTCTCTTTATTTTCTCGGCTTCTCTGCAGTGATGGTACGCCTAGCATTCCCCGCCACCTGGGAGGTTGACACAATAGGGCAGGGGTGCAATGTCTGCTAGCCTGCATCTCTTCTGCGTCCATTGGTATGGCTGATAGCATACAGAGGTAGAGATCGAGGCAGGAGTGCATTTAACCAGGGGACAAGCCTGGTAATGTCACGGAGATGATGTAAACCCAGGTAGGAAATACCTGATGGTTTTGCAAAACAGCTTTCTAGAAAAGACAACTCAGAGCAAAAATGCTACAATAAGGAGGATGCAGAAGAATACTTAACTGCATTACAGGTTCTCTATATAACAGAACAGCAAGAGTGAAAGTGCAAAGTGAAACAAGTAAAAAGGAAATAATGGAACAAGGTGTCACTCAAGATGAAGTCCTCTTACCATCACTCTTCCTTTTTTACATAAATTACATCACAGAAAAACTAGTTAAAGTACCAACAATTTTCAGGGAGAGGAGACTAACATCTGGTTAGGTAGAATAGGACATGTTAGTTCGGGTCAGGTAAAATATACTGACCAAGATCCCTATCTCACTTCCACATAGTTCTCACTGGAAACAGACAGATTCATGGCAGCCTGGCTAATGAGGTGTAGTATTGATGTGATTCCCCCCCCCAGTAATGAGCAACATGCAGATGAAGCCAAGCATAGCACAACCACCTAGAGGACCAAGGTCCACCTTCATCGGGATTTGCGGAAAGTTACAGCAGACCTCCACTTAACGCCCTTTTCATGGCGCACAAAAGAGTAATCCTACTCATTGTTGGCATTCAACAACAACCCACAACTTCCTCTATGCGGGTGACTTGGCTACGAAAAACACATCACTACAGCCAGTGCATGAATGCTGGGCTCCCTGCAACCCTCAAAAAGGGGGTCTAAGAACTGGCTATTAATAAATAAATAAAAATAACACACACCATCTTCTCCTTATCAAACACACCACGGGGGACGGCGTGGCCTGGTGGTTAAGTGGCACGGCTCACAACCGGAAGGTGCTGGGTTCGATCCCCATCACAGCACCGGCTGTTACCCCGGGGAAGCAAAACCCTTAGAAAATGCAGAAGGAAGCAGACCTTTACATCAAATGCATGCTGAAGTCGGATGCACTGGGCCGACAGGCGGAAAATAAAAACCACAGTGCAACGCACACCGCTTTGGGGATTAGAGAAATAAGGCATTTGCAAAAAAACATGTAAAACTCAACTAAATGCACAAGTGATATACGAGGAAGAGAGACAGATCTCTAACTTGGAAAACTGAAATTGTGAGGATAGTGGGGTCCATATGCTTCACCAGAACAACAGGGCATAAAACGGTCATATACTTGAATTAACCTAATGTGTTCTGATATCAATCATGTTTTATCAATCAGTAATTGTGCTTTTACTAAGTATCAGTGATTGTTCATCAGTCATGAATGGATTTTTTTATCAACCATCTAGAACGCTGCTGTAAGTGAAGAAGATGTGAAAGTTGAGGCTGCCGAAAACCCTCCGCAGGATGCAGTAATGGATGTTGTGAACGAACCATTCACTACATCAAGACACCCATGCATGATGCTTAATGAAGTCGAGTAAGTACATTAACTTCTTGTTGTAGAGAAGGGTTCGGTTCCTAAGAGATGATCTGAAATCCTTCTGAATTTCCTACTGCACGGAGTCGCTGTAATTTTTAATCAGCTCTGTGGGCAAGTTAGTGAGTAAAGTGCAGTGTATAGGAAAGTTCATGTTCCAAATGCTACTTGCGAAGTCAAGTTAATGAACAAAGTACAGAATGAAGTTATGTTAATGAACAAAAATGCAGCATAAAGCAAAGTTCAAGGCTAAAATTTTGCATGAAGTCAAGCTAATGAACAAAGAACAGCATGAAGTCTAGTTACTGAACAAAATGCAGAGTAAAGTCAAGCTAATGGCAGCATAGAGAAACGTTCATTGAGAAAAGCTCGCATGAATTCATGTTGTAGTACTAGGACGGCGTGGGCTAGTGGTTAAGTGGCACGGCTCACAACCAGAAGGTGCTGGGTTCGATCCCCATCACAGTACCGGCCGTTACCCCGGGGAAGCAAACCCTTAGAAAATGCAGGAGGAAGCAGAACCTTAGTGTCCGAGGCATATTTTTCCAAATGAAATTCATCAATACTTTTATGAAATTCAGCTAAAATTGTGATCTAAAAATCTATGACTTGAAATATTCATCATAAGATAGTATGATGTGTTAAATATCATTAATGTAGAGATTGACACACCACATATTTTTTCATTATTTTTGCTAACCACGCATGTTGAAATTATTGCTTTATCCCATCTGAAGCATTACAGCTTTGTTGCGTCTGTTTCAAGGTCAGTCTGAATCTGACTTGTATTGAATATCCACGTGTAATCCAGATGCATGATAATTGTCCAGACAAAATAAGTAATTTCTGAGCTCTTGAAGTCCTCATTCCGTCACGCATAATGCGACAACTTTAAAAAATCATAGAAAATGCTATCCGCTTAACAAAAGCAGCTCTTCTTTGAACTAAAGCTGCACATGCACTGGATTTTCTGCCATGCCTTTTCAAAACCAGAAACAGCATACTTCAATGGCAGAATGCAATGCATATACTAGATGTTAGTGTCTGTCGAATCGAATGGAACTGATGTATTGGGTGTGGTTTTTCAAGGTTGATTGAACCTATAAAGGATTAATGGACAAAACAGAAGCGTAGTAAAATTAATGAAAATAGGCTTCAAAGTGAAGTTTAATGAACAAATTGTAGTATGAAGTCATGTTTTCGGTCACAGAGGACCTCACCATGTCAAATTAACCTTTAGCACGCCATGGTCGAGTGCTAGCCGACTCACTAGGCCTACAAAAACGGTGTACGGAAAAAATTATTTTTTTTTTATACGGAGTCACTCCCAACAGCCATTTTTTACTGCTGAATACATGCTCCATATATACACGATATTTTGCCGGTTAAAGTATCGTATGTGCGATTACAAATGGCTTTTGAACAGTTTTAATTTTGTATACGCCGTTTGGAGCAAGCCGACCTTTTGCGAAAGGGGAAGTAGGTTGTTGGGAAAGATCTTTATCGAGTAGATTTTTTAATTTTGTTATTTTAAATGAAAGAACTACGTTTGAATTGAAACTAACAGTTGTGGTGATATTGTAAACACAGTATCGATACGTTGTTGTGGTTTCCATGGTTTTCTATCGAAGCGACTAGGCCTAGTGGTCGAGTCCAAATTTTTCCCGAGATTTTCATAAATTTTCAACTTCATCTTTTTGTATCTCAAAAACTAACAAACACACAACAACAACAATAACACCCACATGTTTGTTATCCTATTGTGTGTCTACACGCCAGAAAATCATATTTATTGACAAACAAACATAAAAATTAAAAATTTTGAAAAACGACTACCATGGTGACTAATTAAGAAAATTAATTAGGTCAAATATTTTTCAAAAAGAATCTGGCGTGCTAAAGGTTAATGAACAAAAGACCTAATCAACTCTATAAGTGAGAGGATAACATCAAAAGATGGACAGGTAAGAATACATCTTAACGGCAAATATCTGCGGCCATACGACAACCTAAACTACTTGGGAGTCACATTTGATCGGCGCATGGCATGGACAAGTCAGATCGAGAGAAACCGAATGAGAGCCAGACAAAGAATGGCAATCATGAGGAAACTTGCTAGCACAAGCTGGGGAGCAGACGAAAGAATACTAAAGAAACTGTACACTGGAAGAGTGAGACCAGTTCTGGAGTATGGCATTGCGGCATGGACAACAGCAGCAAAGGCGAACTTCGATAAAATTAGCAAACTTCAAAACCAAGCCATGAGAGTTATAACAGGAGGCATGAAGTCAACGCCAATTGTAGAACTTGAAAAGATTACAAATCTGCAATCCATGACCGACAGAAGAGACTGCAGACCCCAGCAGCAAGCAGAGAAACTCAGAAGACTGACAGACCATCCAATGCATCAGAGATTAAATAGATTTGGAAATGGGAAACTAAAGCGGAGAAACTTTGCAGAAATAGCCAAAGCAAAGATGAGCGAAGACCCTATGAACACCGTAACAACACCAAAGCCCATCCCTACTGTATGTAAACCCACATGGATGCAGTATATCATTCCGGAGGTGGTAGAAAATATACCAGGTATTGGAAACAAGAACAGCCAGACTGACAAAGAAAGAAGAGACATAACCCTGAGGTACATAACGGAAAACTACCCAAGCACGGACTGGACCCATGCATACACCGACGGTTATGTAACAAACACAACACAGAATGGAGGGGCAGGGGTATTCCTGAGCCTAACAAATGGTAGAAAAATAACACTGTCAATGGCAACTGGAAAATACTCAAGCAATTTCAGAGCGGAGGCAGAGGCACTGAAGGCTGCAGTAAAAGCAATGCTGACAGGCGAAAGCAATGAAAGCCATATAGTCCTGTTTACAGATGCCCTGGCCGAAGTTACAGTACTAAAAAGCCAGAAAAATACTGAACAATGATTTAAGAGTAGTGGTACAGTGAGTTCCATCCCACTGTAACATCCAAGGCAATGAGGAGGCAGACAGACTGGCAAAAGAAGGTGCAAGACTACCACAACCAGATTCTAGTGTGGCCTACGAAGAGTCCAAAAGGCTTATTAGGGCCAGATACATGGCCAAATGGGAAACAGAACATACTGCTACACAAAAAATGATGCCTATTACCAGTTGAACAGCAGAGAGCAGATCATGGCCTTCAGACTCCGCACAGGCCACAACAGACTGAGGTACCACCTATTCAATAAACTGAAGATAGGTGGCACTGACGAATGCACTTGTGGTACAGGGAAAATGACCGCTGAACATCTGCTGCAAAACTGCCCAACATACGAAGACCAGAGAAAGCACATGTGGCCATTACCAGTTGAACAGCAGAGAGCAGATTGTGGTCTTCAGACTCCGCACAGGCAACAACAGACTGAGGTACCACCTATTCAATAAACTGACGATAGGTGGCACTGACGAATGCACTTGTGGTACAGGGAAAATGACCGCTGAACATCTGCTGCAAAACTGCCCAACATACGAAGACCAGAGAAAGCACATGTGGCCATCACCAGTGGCAACACTAGACAAGCTCTATGGCAGTGTTGACAGAAGGACAGCTGCTTTCTTCGAACAAATACAAGTTGACGTCTGACAGCGTACGAAGAAGAAGAAGGAGGACAGGTAAGAGCTAGCAGATTGTACAAAATCGAGAGGCAGAGGACGTTCACTGTGAAGATGACAACGGAACTGAGCGTAACACCATTCTGAAGGAACTGTAAAACAAGAAAATATTACTCCCCACACACAAACTTAGAAGAAGCATGACTAAGTCAGATCAGACTTCGTATGAATGGATGAATATACAATTGTACTTATCATATTGTATAATTCTCATCTAACATCTTTAAAAAAAATACATCTAAAGAATTCCCAATTTTTCTCAACAGACGGGAGGCCATTAAGTATACCTTTGTAGAGGAATTTGGTGTACCGCCAATTAGAGAATATGTCATGTCCTGTGAAGTTCAGGGTAAAAAATTCACTGGCCAAGCTAGGAGCAAGAAGCTTGCCCGAGCAAAATCTGCAGAGGCTGCCTTATTAGAGCTACACAACATAACATATGACCCAAGTAAGTGTGAATATTTTATTCTTGTTTTGTCCTATCATCACAACTTTTTTTACATGGTTTTGCAAGGGTTCTGCAAATTAAACAATTAATTACTTTATTTTCTTCAAATTTTATTAAGAAAAAGTGGCGTACAACTGTATAATTTTTTGATGTAATCTCCATTGCATTCCATACAAGACCCTTAGCATCTGTCAAGAGCATGTATTCCTCTAGAAAAGAGTGTCTGGATTGCGTGTGTGTGCACTCATGTGCCACGCTGTTCCAATTCTGGAGTCAGCTTCTTTGCTTACCCACCTTGCAGACATTTTGTGGAACTGAAGCACATCATGGATGACATGGTGTGCAGAACCTTGACTAATGTCCAGAAATGTGACTGTTGTTCATCACTGTGTACTGCAATCGACTTTGATGTCACTACTTGGAGTGTCTGACCTGTTCGAGAACAGTCTGTCACAGAGCTCATTCTGTTTCTGAATTTCCTTCTGTAAATGTATACTTACTTGAGTGGCATTAATGCATCACCGAACTTAAACTTTGTTTGCTAATAAATTTTAATAAGTTTTGCCACTTTTTTGCTCAAAAAATGGATTACAGAATGCTGCTCATTTTTGGTGATGTCACAGGTGGGGCTGCCATCTTGAAACTGTGATGCCATATGGCTCGCTGCACTATTTTATCACCTGCATGACACCCTTGTAGTCTTTAGCAACGATTGTGCCAATGTACATTGACAATGGCATAGTGTTTCTAATTTCTATTTGCAATTTTAAGATTTCCATTTGGACCCCCTCGTAAATGTTTTATAAGAAAATGCTTGAACTAAGTAGAGCTCATAAATCTCCTCTTTGACTCTTCATACGTTGTCGTGTTAGAGTAGCTTGTTATGTTCAGACCTATGCTTTGCAGCTGCAGACATGTTTCTTCTTCTTCTTCGTACGCAGTCAGACAGTAACCATTATTTTTTCGAAACAAGCTGCCGTCATCCTGAGGCTTTCGACAATGTCATAGAGCTTGTCTAGTGTTGCCACTGGTGATGGTCACATCTGCTCTCTCTGATCCTGGTATGTCCGGCAGTTTTGCAGCAAATGTTCAGCGGTCATTTTCCCGGTACCGCACGGGCATTCGTCGGTGCCACCTATCTTCAATTTGTTGAATAGGTGGTACCTCAGTCTATTGTGGCCAGTGCGAAGTCTGAAGACCACGGCCTGCTCTCTTCTGTTCAACTGGTAATAGGCATCGTTTTTGGTGTAGCCAGTATGTTCGGTTTCTCATTTGGTCATGTATCTCTCTCTAATGAGCCGTTTTGATTCTTCGTATCTCATACTAGTATCAGGTTGTGGTAGTTTTGCACCTTCTTTTGCCAGTCTGTCTGCCTCCTCGTTGCCTTGGATGTTGCAGTGAGATGGAACCCACTGCACCACTACCCTTTTTGGTGCGGTTTGCTGGCATAGTTGACAGAGTACTGCTCTTAAATCATTAAGTTCAGTATTTTTCTGGCTTTTCAGTGCTGGGACTACGGCCAGGGCATCTGTAAGCAGGACTATGTGGCTTTCATTCCTTTTACCTGTCACCATTTCTTCCACTGCCGCCCTCAGTGCCTCTGCCTTCGCTCTGAAATTGCTTGTGTATTTTCCAGTAGCGAATGAAAGTGTTATTTTTCTGCCATTTGGTAGGTTCAGGAATGCTCCTGCCCCTCCGTTCTGTGTTGTATTTGTTACGGAACCGTCGGTGTATGCATGGGTCCAGTCCATGCTTGGGTAGTTTTCCGTTATGTAACTCAGGGTAGTATCTCTTCTTTCTTTTTCGGACTGGCAGTTTTTGTTTCTAATACCTGGCATATTTTGTACCACCTCTGGAAATATATGCTGCCTCCAGGTAGGTTTTCGTACAATAGGGATGGGCTTTGGTGTTGTTAGTACGTTCATGGGGTTTTCGTGCATCTTTGCTTTGGCTATTTCTGCAAAGTTTCTTCGCTTTAGTTTCCCATTTCCGAAATTGTTAAGTCTCTGGTGCATTGGATGGTCAGTCAGTCTTCTGAGTTTCTCTGCTTGCTGCTGGGCTCTGCAGTCTCTTCTGTCGGTCATGGATTGCAGTTTTGTAATCTTTTCAAGTTCTACAATTGGCGTTGACTTCATGCCTCCTGTTATAACTCTCATGGCTTGGTTTTGGAGTTTGCTAATTTTGTCGAAGTTTGCCTTTGCTGCTGTTGTCCATGCCGCAATGCCATACTCCAGAACTGGTCTCACTCTTCCAGTGTACAGTTTCTTTAGTATGCTTTCGTCTGCTCTCCAGCTTGTGCCAGCAAGTTTCCTCATGATTGCCATTCTTTGTCTGGCTCTCATTCGGTTTCTCTCGATCTGACTTTTCCATGTCATGCGCCGATCAAATGTGACTCCCAGGTAGTTTGGGTTGTCGTTTGGCTGCAGGTATTTGCCGTTTAGACGTAATTTGGTGTTTTGGGGTTTGATTGATAGCGAGAATATTGTACATGTTCAGACATGTTGGACTTCTGTTACTGCTCCTGTAGAACCAAAAGTGGCGTATGCCTGCTTGTACATTGATGCTTTCACCAGAATTCCATATCTTAGTGATGGCCATCCATATTCACCAGCTATGTTCTTGAAGAAACGCATGTCATTGTACACCAGATATTTGACAATTAAATGACTGCAGCTCAATCCCATCATAAATTGGTGCTAGGGCTCAAATGAATAACTTTATGATATAAGCAGATCATCTTACAAAATTCTAGCCATTTCCCTGCATTCACCTTATACCTGCTATCAATTTTGCATGCCTTCTGTTTTTGTGTGAGATAATTGCAAAGCTATAGAATAGCAACATAAATCATGTTTCAATCTTTTCTTGATAAGGCAGGGGTGACAAGATTTGTTTAGGGTCTAGGAGCCAGGTAAAAAGTATAGGAGCCAGGCATAGGCATAATGCTGTATGAAAAGGATATAGCATAAAAGGGTAAATTGTGCAAATAAATATAACACTGGTTCTGAAATGTTAGGTGACATAGCAGTATTTGTAAATGCAATGGCGATCTGAATTTGTCATGCCAATAACTATGTTGTAAGATGTTCATAAGATGGAATAGCTCTGAGAAATATCTGTGAGAGAACTGTCTGTCAGGGCACAAGTAAAACCAGTGGCTTTTTGTGAATTCATTAAAAGATTACACTAAATAGGGGCAGAGACAGCTTTTTCAAATCGACAGAGTATGGTTACGAATTGTGACTTAATATTTGAAATAAAAAGTGTTCAATATATCTCTTGATATTTCCTTAAAGTTATGCAGTAATGGACAAAAACATATAACATGGTTGCAAAAGTTGTGCAAATAGAGTAAAACTATGAAATACTACGAACGGATCACTACAGATAAAAGAATAATTTAATTTCACAAATTATTTTTGCATGAAACTAGCATTCAATTTTTAAATTACGAGTCTCTACATTCTCTGTTATATATTGTTTGACGATTGACAAACTTGCATTTGCACTGTTAATCTCTCTCGTGGATTGTTTAGAATACTTCAGTAATGTCACAATATAATTTGAAACTGAAAGTATTCCAACTTTTTAGGTCTAAAATTATCATGATTCCCTTTAATCTATTCATATTCGATTGCATGGTACTATTCAACCAAATGCAAATAGTCCTTAAATTAATACAGAATATAATAGGTCTTGGTTATTAGATACATCCTTAATTCATAATAAGGTGAAAATAACAAGTGTTCACTAGAAATCCACATTCAGAAAGTTCTCAGTGTATATTGACTAACAAATGTGAGCCACACTTACTTCATGTTATACTTCATTTGGTATCCTGCAACTGATCCGTGAGGAACCAAGTGAAGATTTCTCAGACAAATACCTTATTTGTGCCTTTATTGATAAACCCTATTTAAGTATCCTTTCCCTCTTCTATGATTTGTTATTCATTGTCCTTGAAGATATATTGGTCGAAGCCTAGGCTTTCTTTGTGTTTTCATCTCAGTGTGGTATCTGACCATACATATTTATAATATTTTTTCACTTCATGATATAAGCAGATTGACATTGTAACTGGTTATCCCACCGACCAGAGGATTAAAAGTTAACAATCATTTGAATCTTTTTGCTCTATACACTATAAGTCAGTATAGTTTGTGTTCACTCTTTACACTGATATTAACCCTACCAGACCTAAGGCCCTGAACCCAACAGTCCCCTATTCCTGGGTTCCAGAGCATTGAAGAGAAACAACCAACATGATATAGAAAAATGTTAGTTACATGCAAACAAGTGGTTAGAATAAGATGTAACTTGGAGACATTGTAGAAAATAGGTTTACCTTTCATCTAGCGTCAATATTCCACCTTTGTGTGCCAATCCTCCCAGCAAAAGACAAAGAATCTGTCTCGAGTCATAAAACATTTCGAAATCCGGGAGTAAACACAACTAAGAGCCCTCATTTGTCCAATAATCCTGATAGCTGGTCTTTATACATGAGTATTCCATATAGATCCTCAGTCCAAGAAAAGCCTTCATCTCATCACTCGAGCTCTCATTGTCTGTTTCACTTGAAAAAAGTCTGAATCAACCAAATTATTGATCACCTGTTGGACTGTCATAAGCCTAGACTTACTTTGCTTTCCTGTTGAAGTGCTTGGTTCATCAGCCGTTCGTTTCATTGTTAATTTTCCGAATTTGTTCACGTTAAACCCCACAAAATCAATTCAAACATGGGGGCAGCCATTTGCAATGACTAATCACGAGGATTGACCACGATTGGTTGGTTATTTTTAGATTCTGATGCATTTTATGACGTACTATCCAAAGTACCGAAAATTAGGTACAGCGGTTTAGCGGCAGTTAAGGAAATTACCGAAAAATGGGTACAGCGGTCTGGTGGGGTTAACAACAATTTAGTACATTGTTCTTAGGCTTGGGAAGGAATGATCGACGTGCCACAAAATGTTCAGTGTCCCACGAAATGTCCTGTGTATTTAATACCAAGTAGTTTTTATTATTTTTTTCCCCCTGCGGTCTTTATGACAATCTTGGGTGATTGGTTTTAATACTAAACTGAAGGTTTTAGTCTCTAATCTGAAATTGGTGCTGCTGTATAGTTCTGAAACATGCAAACTACCAAAGCCTCGACAAGAAAATACCCCGGTCTATTAATCAGAACTGAGCAAGTGTCGGAAGGCAAGACAGGTGATGATACTGAATAGGTCACACATTCAGGTATCCTCATGATAGCATACAAGACAGTCTCTTTTTTGGATTCACCATAGCAAGAGAGCGAGAAGCAGATCACGGCATATGTGGAAGAGAGCTTAAATCAGACATTAATAAAACGGCAAAGTCGTGGGATGACTAACAGTTGGCTCACAATAGGACAGTTTGTTGAAGACCTAGACTTCTCTTGGAGTCATAAAGGTTTATTGATTGATTACGTTCATATTGTACATAAATTAGAAATAGCTTGTACCCAGTTGAAGTAGTACACAGCATATTCACATTATACCTTATCAATTTGACCAACTTAATGTTGTTGCTCCTCTTCTACATGGGGTGTAAATGTTTGCCAGAGAGAACGTAGACTGTTGTACCTGCTATCTTCCTTCTGGCCTGGTTACATTCTAGTTCTCTGTCTCTTAGGGATTGTTTTATGTTGTCACCCCAGTGGACTTTGTGAAATCCTGGGGGCCTCAATCCCTGGCTTTTGGGTTCTCCATGGTTGTCATGGTAACTGGTCTGTTATGTTCTTGTGTCGGGTCTTTAGGGTTCCAGTGATTGTGGTGGTAGCTGGTCTTTTATGTTCTCATCATTGTCGTGGTAGCTTGTCTAGGGGTCAAAAGATTGACATCATGATATAAGTGGGTCGATTGCAAAGGAAAATACTGGCCATGTGGTCGTAAAGTAAGTTTTATTTTTGTCCTGGTGTAGTTACTGTTTGACCTTCAGCACCGCCACAGTCTCGATTTATTTATTCTTACATCCGAATGCATACTGAAGAAGGTGGGCCTGGGTACTTCTGGTTGTGTGCAAGGCAAGGCTTCTCAGTATGCGGATAACTGTTGGTCCTGCTCTCGTTTAGGCTAAAAAGCAGGATGCTTTCAGGTGCATGACATGGATGTGAGATAGGTCTTGATGAGTGTCTTACATCTGATTCTAGCGCATGTCTTTGCATCCACACAAAGCAATGTACAGCTGTAGACTGAAGGAAATACAATAAAATATGTACAATTACATATCTGTCTTTCTACCATTTCTAGAACATTATGTGTCTCCATTCAATGGATCTCTAGAAGAAAATTCAATCTAAAAACCCCACTTGACACCAATGCCCATTAGCATCGATCTTACAGTTGAGGCCATGTTAATTTTGTATGAAGGTGTCCATTTTGATTTCCTTGATGGGGGAGAAGTCATTACTTTTGTAACCCCAACAGCTGTGATATTTTCCTCTCAATGTTTGAAGCAAGACTTTGTGGAAGAAACCAACCAATGTATGAACAAGTTTTATCTTGACTTTTGACAGTTTCACTGCTCAGGATACTGAGTTATCACTATTTTTTTGTCTGCTAGGTAGTGCAATATGCACATGTTGCTTTATTGTTTTGTGGCTCTGTAAAAGTTG
This sequence comes from Ariolimax columbianus, assembly GCA_036924085.1. NCBI lineage: Eukaryota > Metazoa > Mollusca > Gastropoda > Stylommatophora > Arionidae > Ariolimax > Ariolimax columbianus. Next base: position 150,075,156 of record JAVGWX010000002.1, on the reverse strand, counting down.
TTAGGGATTGAGCTTGTTGATTCTCCTCCCTACACCCGGATAGTGGAATATATGTTTTCCTCAGCAGTTTTGTGTCTCCATATAGTTCATAATTGAGTTGTTGGTTCTCTTTTCTGTGTCAGGTAGTAGAATGCATGTTTTCCTTAGCTTTGTATCCCAATATAGGACATTGATGATTGAATGAATCAATTCTCTTCCCTATTCCATATAGTCTGGATATGCATGGTTTTCTCAGTAGTTTTGTGTCTTTATATATAGAATTTGTGATGGAGAAGATTGACAGTAGTAATTTCTGATGGTAATAATTAACAGCAGATGGTTTTTTGTTGTTTCCTCTTCTTGTCTACTGTAGTGCTTACATTATAGTGCAGGGGTTCTCAAATAATTGGGAATTTTCCCCCCTGTCCCAAAATGGATTAGTAGCCATAGCCTGGCACGAAATGGACTAGAAGCCAGTCTGTCACGAAATGGACTAGAAGCCACAGCCTGGCATGAAATGGACTAGAAACCACAGCCAACATGATGGCATACACATTTTGACCTCAAAAAATGTGTATGTATGTATTAGCTAGATTTGTTCAGCATTTGTTTGTCCATCTCTTTGATGTTCTTTGCGCCACTGATTTTGCGTGACTTAGGTGGCCTTGCAGAAAGCTCTCTTTTGTAATTTAGTAGGGTCTTGTCTCTTTCCTTCAATGAGTGGAGTGAGTGTAACTGTATATTCTTTATCCCAGTCCTTGTTGGAGAATTTGTTAGTACTGAAGGAGGATACTGCACTGTCAAATATATTGAGCTTGAGAATGCTCCACATTTCATCTGCTCTTTTTCCTCTCTTTCGTCTGATAGGGAGCTACATTTATTTCTGAATGGTTTCTTTTCTGATATTTTCATACCATTGATGTTGATCTGTGTTTTATATGAGTCACCCAATTTGTATGTTTTTTGGTGGTTGTGCTTTGACCTTATTGTTTATCAGTGTGTAGTCTGCACTATGAAATGCACATGCGATTTCGACTGTAAATATATATGTGTGTTTGTGTGTGTATGTATATGGATATATATGTATATATATTGTTAACACCACTCTAAACCACATAAACACTTGAATCACTCTATACCACATTCAATATTGGAATCAATGTAAACCACATTTAACACTAGAACCATTCTATACCACATGCAATACTAGAACCACTCTAAACCACATACAAGACTTGAACTGCACTAAACCATATACAAGACTTGAACTGCACTAAACCATATACATCACTTGAACCACTATTATACATGCAACACTAAAATCAGTGTAAACCACATACATGATAAGTGAGAATAGGGGATGCTGCTAATTTACTAAATCAGTACTTTGGCTCAGTCTACACAAAAGAGGGACTGCTCCAAGATCTCATAGCCCATAGATATTTTTCAAAGGGACATCAATACAGTGTAATTAAGATCAATCTGCATTACGGAGGTAAGGGTTTTTAAACAATTGGGCTGATTGAAAGTGAATAAATCTACGGCTCATGCTGGCATTCATCCAAAATTGCTATTTGAAATTAGAGACATGTGAGCAAAACCATTTGTTATCACATTCTCACTTGTGAAGGGGATTGTTCCAGAGGATTAGAAATATCCAGGAGTGATCCACCTGTTGAAAAAGGGCAAAAATAAATTCAACAAATTATAAGTAGTGCATTCTGGGCACAGTTTTAGAGCCAATCATCAAAGACAACATTGTAGTGCACTTGGACTAATTTAATCTAATCAGGAATAGTCATCATGAGTTTACTTAAGGAAGATTATGCTCCAAATCTATTAGAATTCACGGATGAGGATACCAAAATGATTGATGGAGGGAGCTAATGGCTGTAGGTTTTCCAAAGGCCTTTGATAGAGTGTCTCATCAGAGATTGTTTAGGAGGTTGAAATCATATCACATGGAAAAGGTGGCGGAGTTGGATAGAACATTGGTTCACGTGAAGAAAGGCAGAGAGAGTGGACATAAATAAGTACTCTGAGTGGTGTTAGGTAAAATGAGGAGTACCAATGGCCCGGCTTTGGGACCAATTTTGTTCTCCAGATAACGAAGCATGAACACTGAAACGAAGGAGGTCATCCTGACCCTGTCAAATAGACGGTACTTCAGAAAGGAACTCATCGCGCTTTGATCACCACACTACGTCCCTTCAAACTCAGATCTACATCTGTTACGTGTGCTGAAAATACACTTAACCGAGGAGGCATCGGAACTCACAAGTATACAATCAAGGCCAGAGGAAAGAGAGGTGGAAGAAGAATACATAAACAAATGCACTCAGAAACAGATACCTCAAAGCTCCACCCCAGCGATAAAAGAGAAGGGAAGGGCTACCGAGAAAATGAGGCACACGCTGATACCATACTGTTTGCATCCGAACCCTTTACTAGAAGTCTTGACAATGTCTTGCCTCTAGAACATGTTGAGTAGTCCGGACAAGAGAGTGAGGAAGATCCTGCGCACATCTCCCTCACTATAAACACATTGCGCAACTCACGACATCACCCTACAGATCACACCCTGACTAGCAGCTCGCAACTGGCAGGGCCCCCAAACTGTAGCGGCGGAACAGGCAGAAAACGATCACGAAAACTACCCATCACGCTTGCAACATGGAATGTCCCCACGCTACTGGACAACGCCAAAACAAACAGACCCGAACGACAGACAGCACTGATTGCCAGGGAACTGGCTAGATACAGCATCTGCATAGCTGCCCTGAGCGAGACACGATTGGCAGAGGAAGGGCAGATCACAGAAGAAGGCACTGGTTAGACTTTCTTCTGGAGCGGCCGCAGCAAAGAAGAACGCCATGAAGCTGGAGTTGGCTTTGCCATCAAGACCAACATGGTCGACAAGCTCACAAGCATGCCCAGAGGAATCAATGACCGCCTGATTACACTGTGTCTTCCCCTAATAGGAAGGCGCCATGCAACACTTATCAGTGCATACGCACCCACAATGAGTGATATCGGATACATGATTGCAAAATTCATGGATGACACAAAACTATGCAGAAGTGTCGCATCCAATAATGAGATGAATAGATTGAGGATGTACATAAAATGTAGATAAAATTCAAGAATGGTTCAAGAGCTGGCAGATGGAGTTTAATGTAGATAAATGTACGTCATCCACATGGGTAGATCCAATATGGAACATAACTACAGAATGGGAGAGAACAATATTAGAAAGAAAGTAAAAGGACCTAGGGGTCATAATAGATCATATAGGTTAGGATGGTGAGCAAGTTCAGGTAACAGTGAAAAGGGCACTGCAGTATTGGGTATGATAAAAATAAATATTAAACATAGTAGCAAGAAAGTGATAGTCAAACTGTATAAAGCATTAGTTAGACCTAGATTGGGGATCAAGATGCTGAGCAGCGCATGAGCTGCAGTGGTCAGCGACTCAAAGCTGCCAAGACTCTTCTACACCTCCACGCGGTGATTCTGGATAACAGGCTGCAGCAGGGCAGACTGGCTAAGGGGAAGGTATCGAAGAGGGAATGCTAACCCGGTACTCATAAAATGCTTGCCGAAAGGTGCAAATATCGCAGTCAAGCTGTAAACTACAACACAATGCATTCTGTTCTCTGGACTACATTCTGCTACTTAAGCCCTTTCAGGGTTTGGTAGTGGGAGATTGAGAACGAACGCAGTAGAAAAAGACCTAAATTGGAGTACTGTGTTTAGGTGTGAAGTCCTTATCGTAGAGGAGATATAAACATGCTGGAAAGGATACAAAGAAGAGCGACAAAAGTGATAGTGGGATTTCAGAATTATAGTTATGAGGAAAGACTCATAAAAACTGGCCTACAGTGTCTAGAAAAGAGAAGAATATGAGGTGGCTTAATTAATACAGGTTTATAAGATAATCAAAGGAAAGGATAAATTAAGCTATAACAAGTTTCTTTCAAAATACAGCCACCTACAAGAACAAGAGGGCACATCCACACATTAATCAAAGAAATGTCGAGATTAGATGCCAGAAAATATTTTTTACTCACTGGGCAATGAATGCTTGGAATGTATTTCCACAGGAAATAGTGGAAGCAAGATCAATTAATGCATTTAACAATAGATTGGATGATCATCTGTATTTTTTTTATATCGTTGAGTAGAGGAAACTGGTTGTATACAGACTCTGCAGAGTCTTCTAAACCAGTATAAATAAGTTAAGTTTAGAACACTGGAACCATTCTATACCACATACAACACTAGAACCATTATGTATCACATACAATACTAGAACCATTCTATACCACATACAATACTTTAGTTCATTCCGAAATTGATGAACGCATTCTCGCACACTTTTCTCATAAACCATTATACTTATAACAATCATTTTTTTAAAACAGTTTTGTATTTCTTATGACTAAGATTTCATGTTCAACGAATTCACAGGAAGCATAGTTTTTGCATAGAACCGTTTTTGTTATATAATTTTGCATATGCACAAAACAATGTTAATCAAACAATAGATTTTACAGTAATACACTAAATGGTGGCGACCTTATCTAATGGCGTATTCATACTATGATAATATTCAATGAGACGTAGGGAACTTTAATCCATTAGTATATGTCAAGTTAAATGTTATGTTGCTATCAAATCGTGTTATGCTTATTTTTGCGGCATGGGTCCTGAACGAGAATGTGATCTTTAAATCCCCACCTGACTCAAAGGTGATCACGAAAAATTTGTTGTGCAAAGCAGAAAAATATAGTACCATTTTTGTGCCACTCTATGTTTTCATACCGCTGGACAGCATGGTAGTGTTTGTTTGTGCTAATGTGACTGAGATGATCCACTTGGATATTGCAGAACCTTGGACAGTAAGGGCATTGAATTGTCACTATTGCAGTCTTCATCAGTTGATGACGCAGTAACAAAGTTTATATTCATAAAGATGCAATTCTTAATATATTGTGAAGCAATTTTTGGTGGTGTCAGCAACTGAGATTTGCTCTATTCTGATTCTGACGTCTCGATGAGATTAATTATTACTACCGACTGGATTAAATGCAACCCATCTCGTTGCCAGTATGTTTCTACCTCTCGGAGCACATGCTCTTCACATTTATTCCAGTACTCAATATCTATTTTTGAGATGTCATCAAGTGTCAGTTCTTTAACATAACACAGTTTGAAAGTCTCGTTCTGTTCAGCAACTTGACCTTTGACTGCAGCCCACACAAGTTGTATAGGGTTGAGGCGTGAATGATACGGTGGTAGTCGAAGAGAAGTGTGGTCAGGCTCTGCAATTATCAATTAAAAACCTTTTTGTCTTCCTAGTCCGCCTCACAAGCTGTAAATTCCTGATTACTTGTTTTGCGCTTGATGAAGTTTGAATTTTGTCATCCTACTCTGCAACATTATGGTAGCAAGCATTGTTCATTTGAAGACATGACGTCATATCCAGAGTGGGAAGAAGTGTGTTTTGCAACCAATTCCTGAAGTGTCTTTGTGAATTTTAGTGTGGTAGTCCCTACCATCTGTGTGCTGTGCTTGGAAAAGCTCAGCGCCACTTATAAGACCATTTTCATTGCTACCTGCATGAGCCATTACAGTGCATTGACCCTTGCTACTTGGAATTTCCGTCTATTGATTGCCATTCTTTCTCATAAACATTTACCCATGAGTCGTCAAAATATTTATGTTTTAGTCTTCTTCCATCCTGCACTCACGAATTTGCCTACGGTATTGGCATCATTGCAACAATGTGATCCGGCTTTTCAAAAACTATGTTCCTGCCACTAACAGATTTCCGAAAAGTGAAACTTCTGTATTTAACAATTCTCCATAAAGCGTTTTTTTTTTTTACTTTTCAATATCGCAATGACTTTGCAGCCGAATCTTTAGTTTACAAAGTGTAACAAGCTGATTTTCCCTAAACATTTTCACAATCTCACATCCAATAACAAAAGGTCGTAACTATTATTAATGCCAACCAAAAACAAAAATGTCATTGCATTCTGTCAAGAGGATTATTTAATATAAATCGCTAAAGATGTTCAGCAATTCTGAAACCAACTATAGTTGTCCGGCGCAAGCGCGGATGGCAACATCATCAGACGGCTTTATCTTGATGATTTAGCGTGCTATATTTAGATTATAGTGAGAAAGAAACACTGCTGGTCATCAATCTCACTCTCTGGCCCCAAACTACATGGGGCCAGTGCCAAAACAACAGCGACTCCCTAGTTTAAACGTTTTACATGGGGCTGGTTGGTGCCTGACCTTAATTTTTCTTTACTATTATGGTAAAGCCGAAGTTGTCACAAACAGCAGAGAACCGGTCCATGCCTTCCTGCACATTCTGTTCAGAGCTGTTGTACAGCCATCCGCAAATAGATAGTGACACTAGATCGACTCCAAAGCACGTATTGAAACTAAAACTACTCACGCCACATTTATAACTAGAACGACTCTGATCCGCCACTGAATCTGGGTACGCCCTTTACCCCTTCATTTGTGGAATGAAACAATCCCATCAGTGAACCTCACATAACTCTTTATTCCTAGCCGTTCTCTGCACCCACCCATTGACCTAGTCCTGTCACTAAAGACATCATCTCCTTCTGGTAGCCGCCCGTTGACTGCAGGGATCAACTGTTTAGTTATTCATCTTCCAGGTAACTCATCACTGTCTGGTCCTAATGAGATCCTGAATGTCGATTCAATCCTGTAGGACAAAGGAGCTAGAAATAGATTCACACATAAAAGGCTAATGTTTGTTGGACACTGTATGCATTGTTGCTTGAAATAGATGAATCATTGCATTGATTATTCGGAGATACTCGGCTTGGAAAGATACACAAGTTCAGTCGGAATAAGTAATTGAGTACAGTCGCATCTTCTATGTTCACTTTTTTTAGTCTACCCTGCTGTAAAATGATACCTGTGAAGGCATTCTGCGAAGAAGAAGAATCGTCATCATACTCGGCTAAGAATTATATGGAGGTTAACCTGTGAAGGCATATCTAGTATAGTCGTATCGTATTCGCATTTCTTATTTGATTGCTCATGTTCAGTCTACCCAGTTGTAAATCGATACTTGGCTGTCAGTTGTTGAAAGAAAGCGGTAAAGAAGGAAACTGTTCACGCCACCTCAGACTCAGAAAAGCGAATAGCTAGTACAATGAAGTTTTTAGCATTTGATTCCCGACAGCATTGTCTGCTATTGGACTGCAATCACACCCCGACAGCATTTTCTGCTATTGGACTACAATCACATCCCACAAATTGTGCCTCTTTCTCCCGCCGCAATATGATAATGATAACCGAGAACAGAAAATACAAGCTTGATATACTTCGTTGCATATTACTTTTGGACTAGGATATATGCGCCTTTCAGACGGGCACACTCTCCCACCTGAAATCTCTGTAAACCTTAAGGACCCCTAGCCTTTGTCTGTGACCATACATCCGGGGAGGGGGGGAAGGGAGGTTTACAGTAGGTTTTTCTGTCTCCCTGGTGAGTAAGGATGTACAACTTCCATGTATTATCTGACCAGAGTATTTCAGTTTCAAGGCCTCAAATAGCATAGGCATCTAATGTTCACAACGAAATCTACATTTTACCAAAAAAGACGGTCTATCGGGAAGATAGAGGACACTGCAAATGAAAATAGCTAAGAAATCATGAGAGTAATTATGAACATTTCTCCTCCAATATTTATTCACTTCCCTTCTACTTATTGAAGTGTTGGCCTGTTTTGTACATACTTGCAATGGGGTGTGCAACCAGCGAGGTGATTGTAATTGACTTGTTTTGTCTTTGCATGCAGAACGAGCCGTCTCCTTTTGGCAACTATGCTGGTCACTATTGTCGCTGTCTTTCGAATTTGTGCTAGGCAGACTAACACCATGTTGTTTATGATTCTCAGCTGCCAAGCGTTCTTTTGCGTGTACACGGGACCTCCTAGTTTATCTTCCATCTCTGATAGTACTAAGTGCTGATCCCACTTCTCTTGAGACCATGAGATGCTTGAAGCTTGTGAGATTCGAACCCACATCGTCTCGCGCTTTTCTTCGTTTCTTGAGGGGCGAGAATGTTTCTCTCATTAATAGCGAAACCCGGATTAATATATACATATGTCAGTGGTCTTTGTGTATGACAAGGGCAAGAATAGCACCACTGCCCCACAGAGAGCATGCCATAGGAGGCGACTAACTGTGACATGGCATAATACAGGCCATGGTTCGCTGGTTTGTTAAGAGCAGCATAGATGTCGCCTAACAGGCTGCGGTCTACTTTGCTCTAGTGTTTGAGTCTATTAAGATGGTCTCGCACATCGGTTAACTATCCTTCACGTCACTTGTCCCAACGCAACGAATTATTAAGCTGCCCGAGTCTAGCCTGCTAAGCAGAAAATGCTCCTCCCAGCTACTTTCAGCTCACGCCAGAGCTGCACGTGATCATCGCCCCGGTAGAAGTACAGGTCAACTAAGACTCATCTCAGTAGGGTCACGTTGATAAAAGAACGCATGAAGACAGCGGAAGCAACCTGGCTGGACAAGGCAGCTCGAGAAATTAAAGTTGCCTATCTATCTCTTCTTATTGACGTGTATTATATCTAACGTTCACTGTGTTTAGATTGTTATGTAGACAGTGTCTGTCTATTGTGGTCTCTGCCAAGTCTGACGGTTACCACACTTTACTTCTGTTGAGCTGGTATTAACACTTCTTTCCAAAAAATACCTAATCTAGTTTGAATGTCTTGTTTCACGGACTACCCAATCTATTTTTTACTGGGCTGGTGTTTTTTAAAAACAGATTTCATCGGATGTGCACGTACAGTTGATCACCCAACTCCCCCTGACATATCTCTCACCGATACAAATGTCTTTGATAGAACTGTCTATCATCTCTGTGTCGTGCAACTAAATAAAACGGCGCCCATGATTATTCTGTTTGTTTTAATGGATACCCTTTCTTTCGTCGAATATCCTGCACTTTCAACCATCGCCTCTTTAGATATATCGAGACCTATAAACGAATGATAATGTAGTCTAATATCAGATTGTAGCACTCAGGAGGGATGACGTATGAGAGATTTTGTTAGTCGAGGTTTCAGCTATTGTGAGGTCGTCTGACGATGTTTCTAACGTCCCGCCACGTCTTCCCTAACAGATGTCAGTTCCGTTCCCGTCACCAATCGTAAATACAAGATATACAATTACCGGTATATATATTTGTTTTATATCCATCATTACATTAATACCATTGCTGTGGTCCATTGGGTTAATAAATAAAGGCCTCTCGCAGTCGTCCTTATGGTTTGCGAAGACATCAAACAATTGAATTTAATGGAATTAGACAAAGCAAAAGATGATCTTGACTTTGATCAATGGCTTGGCTCTTCTGTCCCGTAAGCAGAATCAAATGGAAAATAAAAACCATAAATTGTGTCTGAGAATACACAGGGAAACAAATTATGAAAATAAATGCAGCTAACTATATTCAGAGAATATTGCGAGACACTCATACACGATGTGGAATCATTCATATATTTTGTTAGAAATATATATAAAGTTGGATTATAGATATCAAAATAAGAATTCACAAGGTGAGACAGGCTTTCAGTTCATTGGACAAACTCATGAAATCATATGAAAATCATGTCCAATGCAAAAATAAAAATGTTCCTCTAACATCAAATCCATTCTACTGAAAAGCTCTGACACATGGAGAAAAACAATAACAAATGTGGCACAAGCTTTTATAAATGATTGTCAACATAAAATAGAGAAATATGTATAGTAAGATAATAACATTAATGTGGAACTGTCGGTAGGAAACATATAGATATCGGTTGATAGAAAGGTGCTGACGTTGGGTAGGGCACACATTATGGAAACCAGCTAATAGCATTAGAAGGCAGGCTCTGTTCTGGAGTCTCCAAGGCAATAGGTCATTCACACATACCAAAACACGCAAGGAGAGAAGAGCTGGGGACAAACATAGATGAAACAAGGAAGCTGTGGACAGAACTAGAATAGATCGCGCAGGGCAAGACTACTTGTCCTGGGAATTGATGTGGGTCTATGACAGAGATTGATGTGGGTCTATGACAATGATTGATGTGGGTCTATGACAGGGATTGATGTGGGCGATTGATGTGGATCTATGACAATGATTGATGTGGGTCTATGGCAGTGATTGATATGGGTCTATTCCAGTGATTGATGTGGGTCTATGGCAGTGATTGATGCGGGTCTATGCCAGTGATTGATGTGGGTCTATGCCAGTGGTTGATGTATGTGATGTGGGTATATGACGGATTGGTGTAGGGGATGTGGGTATATGACGGATTGGTGTAGGTGATGTGGGTATATGACGGATTGGTGTAGGTGATGTGGGTATATGACGGATTGGTGTAGGTGATGTGGGTATATGACGGATTGGTGTAGGTGATGTGGGTCTATGACGGATTGGTGTAGGTGATGTGGGTCTATGACGGATTGGTGTAGGTGATGTGGGTCTATGACGGATTGGTGTAGGTGATGTGGGTCTATGACGGATTGGTGTAGGTGATGTGGGTCTATGACGGATTGGTGTAGGTGATGTGGGTCTATGACGGATTGGTGTAGGTGATGTGGGTCTATGACGGATTGGTGTAGGTGATGTGGGTCTATGACGGATTGGTGTAGGTGATGTGGGTCTATGACGGATTGGTGTAGGTGATGTGGGTCTATGACGGATTGGTGTAGGTGATGTGGGTCTATGACGGATTGGTGTAGGTGATGTGGGTCTATGACGGATTGGTGTAGGTGATGTGGGTCTATGACGGATTGGTGTAGGTGATGTGGGTCTATGACGGATTGGTGTAGGTGATGTGGGTCTATGACGGATTGGTGTAGGTGATGTGGGTCTTTTCCTTACACTCAAATTAAGGGGACGGTAACAACATAACATAATGTACGTTGCGTTCTTTGTGCAGTTGTGATTTCGGCCCGCTACAGCTGCTTTCGGGAAGTGTGTCCTAATAATTATTTACTCTCCTGTTTGAGCGTACGTTATTTATCTACACATCATTATGGGTTTTATTACGCGAGAGACTAGCTCCTCGCATCTTCTTTTAAGGAGGGCCCGTCCCAAGAGGAGGTACTATGAGTTTTTTGTTGTTAGACCAGCCAGCAGGTTCAGCGGCTGCGTGGCGTGTCCTGAGATTAAGCCCCACATGTTTCCCACATGAAGCCAGCGCTCTAAGTAACCATTGTTTTAAAACACAAATAAAACAGGCACAAACAACCTAAACCAGGCACGCGCACAAACAGGTCGTAATACCAAGGGACAACACTACATATGGCACCATGAAGCTAGAGTTATCGATCTTTCTGGCATCGCTCTCACATCCGCTTTCTCTGCCAGGAAACAGCAGGCGATCACAGTGCGTGGTCTTACCAGACCTGGCAAGCTTGTGAAATTTGTAGTGGGAAAAAGCCGTTTTCTGCACGGATTTTAATGTATAATTTGTTTTAAAGAATACCTGATTAACGCACGCGATTGTGTAAGAGAAAGTGACTTAATTGTATTTTAAAGGAATATATTATTTCTGATAGCGGCAGAGTTTTGTTTCGTGTGTCAGGTAAGTTTGTTTTTCTCGCATTTAAAAAAAAAATATTGTATCAAAGCTGCACGTACTGAGTATGTCACTCTTTATTAATTTACTTGATCGCCGATTTGTAGTGGCTCTTATAACATTACTCGGTGTACTGAAGAAGGTGCAATCCAAAATCCTTAAACAGGCTATCCTCTATTGGAATTACAGTGTTTGTCTGCCACGACCTGTTTCCAGTAGCTAGACTTTGGGCGGGAAATGTGGTCTTGATCAGTGTGTTTGAGAAAACTAACGGTGGTCAGGTGAAACATATTGACGAAGATCGCACCACACATTCTCGCCATTGTCATGGAAACCAGCTGTTTCAGCAGTTTGTCCAACGTGTTTGGCGACACTGAATGTTTGTATCCATAATACTGCATTTTTGTTGTTTTATATTTTCTAATTCTAATAGTCAGGTACCAATTTACCTGCATTGTTTTGCTTTACCTAATCAATCTGTTTCTTCTCAAAACTGGGACACAGGTCTTGTTACCATCATTTCTAAGAACAGCCTAACGACACTTCATGGCAGCTTTGAAAGGTAGAATAATACACTTTGTGGACATCAACTTTATAATGTTATCAATGCTATTATGCATTCTTCTAGCGCTGGCCGCCTGTTGAACACGGATATTTTCAAACTTGTCACTTGCACTTTTTTTTTATAAAGTTGATAAAGACGGCTGGCGCTTGCTGTGGCTATGGCTCTCGTTACCGTCTCGATTTTGCTACGAACAAAGACATCACATTTGTCATTTGTACTTTCTCATAAAATAGGCCGTCCTTTGTTTTGACACTCGTTAAGGCCTAAATTTTGCTACGAACAAAGACATCACATTTGTCATTTGTACTTTCTCATACAATAGGCCGTCCTTTGTTTTGACACTCGTTAAGGCCTAGATTTTGCTACGAACAAAGGCATCACATTTGTCATTTGTACTTTCTCATACAATAGGCCGTCCTTTGTTTTGACTCTCGTTAACGCCTCGATTTTGTTCCCAACAAAATTGTCAGACTTGTCATTTGCGCTGTCTCACAAAACTGGCTGTTATTTGTTTTGACACTCGTTAAGGCCTAGATTTTGCTTCGAACAAAGGCATCACATTTGTAATTTGTACTTTCTCATACAATAGGCCGTCCTTTGTTTTGACTCTCGTTAACGCCTCGATTTTGTTCCCAACAAAATTGTCAGACTTGTCATTTGCGCTGTCTCACAAAACTGGCTGTTATTTGTTTTGACACTCGTTAAGGCCTAGATTTTGCTTCGAACAAAGGCATCACATTTGTAATTTGTACTTTCTCATACAATAGGCCGTCCTTTGTTTTGACTCTCGTTAACGCCTCGATTTTGTTCCCAACAAAATTGTCAGACTTGTCATTTGCGCTGTCTCACAAAACTGGCTGTTATTTGTTTTGACACTCGTTAAGGCCTAGATTTTGCTTCGAACAAAGACATCCTATTTGTATTAACGCCTTCTCACACAACTGGATGTGTTTTTGTACGTTCTCTCGTTACCGGCTCAATTTGGCTATCACTGTATTTGGCATGTCCGTGGTTTTTAAAAATTCATTATCTCATTCTTTTGGACAGGTGATGTGGCACAGAGGTGTCCTGATCTTCAGCATTCCGCTAATAGGATTGTTATAAGTTATGTTGTCATTGTTCTAAGCTATTCGTACTGAGTCATTCACTAATAGTGTGTTCACTCTCATAGCGGTCTGTATTTTAGCAGGAGTCGAAATGGTTTGGACACCGGCCTTCTCATCAATGAAGCACGGATTCAAAACCTCGGTGCGGTATTTGTTTTGTTTTGTTTTCTTATTTAGAGATAGAAGAAAACCTAACCTGCACACTATGACGAATGGGGGGGGGGGGAAATTGTGTTTTATTCATCTGTCCTATAAAAACTTCCTGGTAGGCCCCACCGATGGGAATAAACACCTTAATTATAATTGTTCAGTGAAGGTTAGTCTGCGCCTTTCTATCTGTTGTTAACCATTACACACTAAGCTCTGAGACAGTAAGTGTGGGAATTTCTCTCTTACAAAGATTCTAGATACTCTCACAAATCTGCTATCCATTTTGTCTTGTAAACTCGATTCAAACTAGAAATATCATGTGATATTGACCCAAAATACACACACAACTGGTATCTCTGCACATTGCCTTTGATAGTATTAGGGTGTAGAAGCTTAATGTAAATAACGACAGCTCTTCATCTCATTTACCGCCAGTCCCAAGTAGCGCAGCCGTTTTGCCAGGTGCTCAGCTCCCATGGATTCACACTCCTTACGTTGGGCGTTTCTTCAGCTGTTTTGGCGTTTTACGGTGTGGCGCTCTCAGCAACCTAGTCTGAGATTGACATCGGGCGCCATTTTAATATCGGGTCAGTCTATTTACAAGAGCAGTCGCCAACCTGCCCCAGCTTACAGAGCCCATTAAGCCAATGATCATTCGGTGTGGCGCCCTGTACCACTGCACACAGAATTAAGTTAAAATCGTATTTACAACCGCTTCACCGAAGTTGAAAACAAAACTTTACAAATCTTGTCGGAAAAGACAACTAAAGAAGGTTTTGTATATGGCTTGTAACCTCATCAAATATAATAGAACCTGCCACAGCAATGATGGGAGACGTTCTTCAAGTATGGGGGGGGGGGGGGGGGTTGTGGTGGTTGGAGCTATGCTTCACCACTTGAAGCAACAAAATAAATCATCAAATATAAGTGGAACAATCAAAATATGGCATTTTCTGTTCGTAGACATAATTACGGTTACATGTTCCCCACCCCCTTCTTACATTAGCAATATGGCAAGTGTCAGGTACCAATTTTTTTTACCTTGTCCACTTTTTCTCTGCAATCGGGATCCAACACCGCTATATTAGCAATGCCCTAAAAAGTAAGTAGCTTGTCTCTTACAGAACGTCGCTTCTTACAACCGCCAACCTATTTGGATGGAAAAGTTTCTTGGCAAGTGTGTAGTACGGTAGGTTGCCATTACTTTCCGTACGTGGAGGAGCGAAAACAACCAATGTCTGCCAAACTTGACAGGAAGCGTGATTCGAACTGGATGCGTTGGGATTGTGAAACGGACGATTCACCCCTAGGTCACGCAGCCTCCTAGTAATGCCCTAACTAGCTCAAAACACTGACCTATTATTATCCATCCACTCAACAGCCATGACATTTTCGTACACAAGATACAACATTAGTTTTGGGGTTTGCAGTGGGTGCTCGAGATAAGACCAGTAGATCAGCGAAAGGTCTCGGGGGGGGGGGGGGGGAGGGGAGGGGTGTGTAGAGAGACCAGTTTCTAGGACATGTAGGTGACAATTTGTTTAGAATCTAAAAGCCCGAAAAATAGTATGGGATCCAAACATAGTGCTGGATGAAAAGTTATGCCATGTTAGGTGAAAATTGTGCGACTAAATATAGCACTGGTCCGGAAATCTTAACTGCCATGTCAACATTTCTAGGCGCCATGATGGTTTGGCGCACGAAATTTGTATTGGGTTCAGCGAAAGTGTTCTAGGAGTTCCACCAAAGGTCTCCAGGGGTTCAGTGAAAGTGTCTCTATGAGGACAGTGAAAGTGTCTCTATGAGGACAGTGATAGTGTCACTAGGAGGTCAGTGAAAGTGTCTCTAGGGGTTCAGTGAGAGTCTTACTCTTGCAGAACTTTCATACGTGCCCTCATGGTGAGGCCCTTCCTTTGCACTTTGGTTGGGCTAGCTTCTGAGGGCGCACAAACCTAGCATAGGTACATACAGACGCATACATTCATCCAAGCACTGGTTTATGCGTCCTGATATCGCCCAATGGACTACGGTCTGGGGTGGAAAATGGCGCGTCTCCGCCAGTAGAAACTAGTGAGGCAAACATCTAAGCAACAACAACTAGGAGCTTCATCAAAGGTCTTTAGGGGTTTAGTGAAAGGTCGCTAAGGAGTTAGCTCCCATGTTTGAACATATATATATATATATAAGTGTGTGTGCTGGTATGTAAGTATGTACTCAGTTTTATAAAACCGGATTATGATTACTATTGTGACTCTCTCTAGTAGAATGAAAGGGGCGTATAGAGTAGCTATAGATTAATGATTATGTTGACAACTTCCTCATGATCAATGGGCTGTAGGTACAGTCGTTATTGTGCAGGGGCTCACTAAGACCGGACATTTATTTCAAGAGTTTGTTTTCCAGGGTTAGGAGGTTATATATTGTATAAGTCGAACAGTCAATACATTGTCGGCTTCCTGTGGACAATTGTTCCTCAACAAATACGCGCCGAGTCATCAAATATTGACCTGCCCACATTTGTTGAAGTTTTTGTATGTTAAAGTCTCCAACCCCATGCCCTCCTTTCATAGACGACATGCCGGGCAGGTTACAGTGTTACCTCTTTGTTCCCCTTTCATACTCTGCTAACATGGTGGGGGCGGGGGGGGGGGTGGGCGTATCTAATGTAATATTGTAGCATATTCTTTGTTGACGACTAACTGAGATTTCAACTTCAACCTAAACAATTTGTGCACGAAATGTTTTTCCATCTACGACGCTTTCTCTGTTTAAACGACGCCATAATAGAGGAGTCTAATTTAAAATACTGATCAATACTTCCTGAAGAATTCACTTAAGCTTTTAAAAAAACACAAGAAGGAAGGAATAGTTTTGTTAGTAACTAAAAATAGAAGCTTTTTTATTATTCAGTTCAGCCCAGTTGAGTTGACTTGAGTCGTCGTTCTTGGGCCAAGTGTTGTTTTGGTCGTTGTAAGCTCCATTCGCTGAAGGGGTATTCTTATGTCATCTATCCAATTTCCGCGAGGACTTCCTCATGCCATGTAGCCGGACATATTGTGTTGTAAGAGCGCATTAGAAGTCGATTAGGCGGCATTCTCACGAGATGATCGAACGAACCGATGATGAGGTTCACGAAGAAGACAGATCTTCGCCGGTCCCCCACAGCTTTTCAAGCATGGTCGCTTCCCAAGACCAGACTGCCTCACTTTGGTCTGCATAGCTAGGGCATTCCTGCAGAATCATTTCTGATGTTTGCTTGGGTGCTTCACAATCGCAGGTGGCAGTGTCTCTGAGACCCATTCTGTAGAGGTGGGCCTTGAGTTTACAATGTTCCGTTCTGAGTCTGAAGATCTTTGTCTGCCCATTTCTGCCAAGTTTGTCTATGTTGTTATGTTCTGGCTTGTATTCTTTGTGCTGGTCTTTCCATTCTGTCCTCATAGATTGTTTGATAAGTGTCTTTGCTTCTTTATAGCTCTGTGGATGGGGGAGTCTGCGTGCCTGTCCTGTAATGATTTCAACACAAGGGTTAGTTTCCACTATAATTCTAATATTTTCATTTCCTAATCTGTCTCCCCTAGTGAAACCGTTGACATTTCTTAGAGACGTTGTTATTTTATTCTCTTGATCCTTGGATAAGTGCCAAGTTTGACACTGGTACCAATGAGTTAGTAAAATACATTGTTTATCAGTTATTATTTAATTGTCAAGCTGATGTTCGGGTGTTTAAGAAGTGGGGACAATTGATTAGTTACAGGGAAGACTTTCTGACACCCTGCTTACATTTCTCTAACAATAAATATAATACAGGAATAACATTGTATACTCTATTATACATCTTCAGCGTTCCTTCTCAAAAGGACGTTTGGACATTGTGTCATAGTTTACAGCGGGGTTGTAATCTCCGCTTTTTTAAAAACCCGACACACCCTATTTCAACTGGTGATTTTGTGTATCAAGTTAGCCTTTCCACTGCATGCCTTATCTCTTGGCCACACTCCACTGGTGACTAGTGCAGCCTATTTCCAGGACCACTACGTGGAGACAGAATAGGGTCTTGATCATTTATAGTTTGCTGACCCTGATGCTGTCAGATCATTCACTGCTGCATCGTGACCACTATTATACATCTATGCCGTAGGACCCTCCCATTGGTGTTCAACCCTGGACACACATCAGCCCAGATATCAAAGACGCTGCGGTCGAGAGGAAAGACACTCGCCTCTCAAAGACATAAACTGAAACGGTGGGCGATCGAATCCCGCTAGTTTCAAGTTACCCCTGGGCTCAAGGGAGGTAAGGCCAGAGTGCCTGCATCCTGAGGTACCCCCAGTCGTCTCGACATGTGTCTTGCCACTGGTCCATGGTAGCTCGAGACCAATAAGGTTGGTGACCAGCGTATCTCTTCTTCACTATAATCCCAAAACAGCACAAGTTACATCATCAAGGCAACACCGTCTGTTGATGTCGCCATCATCGCTGGACATAAGCAACTAACTTTTAACAAAATTCAACACGACTGTTTCTTTTCAAAACTTGCAGTATTTTGAGGCTTACGTCACATATAACATCAGCCTAGGCACACTTCTGTCAGCGATACAAATTGGCATAGCATACACCAGAACAGAAATGTGAAATATCATAACTGCCATTATGAAATCTGACAGCATTAGTTCTCGCCAAACAAAGATATTTTCAGACTTGTCATTTCCGTTTCTCACACAATCTGCTCTCATTTGTTTCTGCTCAATTTTACTGTCACTTATTTTGTCACTTTCATTCTTTCCTTACGCGGATTTCTCTATCTTACTGCATTCTGTTTGTACATATCCTGCGTGTGTACCGGAGGCTGAAAGATGTGTCAGGAATAGCAACACTGCAACCTGTCAGGCATGACATAGGAGTGTTGGCCTTGTTCTCGGGTTCAACTACTCCGTACTATTTGAACCATAAGCTACAAAAACATCAATGGATAAGGTAGATAAAGATAAAAATTGCGTATACAAAATATGGAAATAAAACATAGATCTGCAAAATTTGAACAAATATGGAAAGATCTACAAAACTTGAACACATGTGGACAGATCAACTACAAGAAGACATACATGTTCAAAAACAGATATGCACAAGTTACATACAACTCAACAATAATTGATGAACAGTGTATTATACTACCATGTGCTACCAGCGTCAGACGTGGTTCTTATCTCATCCCAAGACAGGATAATAGCAGCGTATGATATGAAATGTCTGAGAAAGGTCATCTGTGTAACAAGGAGAGGTAGGATGAAGACATTTAGGAATATGGTGGGGAACACACGCCCCCCGCCCCACCTCCCTATCAAGCTGAACACATTATTGATAGGCAGAGGATAATACAATGGTTTGGTCATCGCATAATAATACGGCCTGAACAACTCCGACTGCACGCGTGTAGCAATCAATTCTGGCTACAGGGCATTAAGAAACCCGTGCAGAAGATGGATAGATGAGATAAGAGTAATTCTTCAACATCACAGGCTTACAAAGACCCAAACAACACAGGTGGCCCAAGAAAATTGATATAATCTTACTAAGACTCTCAATAACATGAGTGAACGGACAACTGAACTGAGAACATACTCATCGTTATTCTCAGAATCTTTTTGTTACAGATGAAGACATTTGGGAAGTAACGTGGGTTCCGTTCATATTTGTTGTTGTTCTGTGGTGGTTGACTTGAGGCTGACGAATCAGGCAGGCACAATAGAGATAGTGAAGGCAGACTCACCGAAACATATCTCAGGACTGAAGGACTTGAAGCGTATTTCTTGAAGGCACGAGCTCCAAAGGCAGCTGAAGGTTTTGATTGATTAAGCATGTGCACTCCAATGTCTGTTGTTTCTCCTTGCAGTAGATAGAGATGCGTGGTAGACTGACTATCTTTGATATTTAACTACTGTTATAGAGGTAAAGGGAGAAATATGTAAGTAGCATGCCCTTGAAAGTTGCTTCTTACGTACTTTTGCGGCGCTTTGAAGCAGAAGGTGTTGGTTTCCTAGCAAGAATTGTAACTGGAGATGAAACCAGGGTTCACTACC
This sequence comes from Ariolimax columbianus, assembly GCA_036924085.1. NCBI lineage: Eukaryota > Metazoa > Mollusca > Gastropoda > Stylommatophora > Arionidae > Ariolimax > Ariolimax columbianus. The sequence goes on along the minus strand of JAVGWX010000002.1, from coordinate 150,055,625 downwards.
ACGAGCTTGAAACGAAGAGAGCGAGCAAGTGCCATCCCTCCTCACCGTAACCGAAGAAGTTTCGCACGGAGCAATCTGCAGGGAAGGTTGGGTTGAACGAGGCGTTATTTTAGAGCACCACATGCCCGGTGGGAACACTGTCTCCAGTGCCACGTAATACAGAGACATCATTTTCTACCCGCAATCAAATCCAAACGACGCGTACTTATCAGTTCAAAGAAAAGTGTCTTTTTGCAACATGACAATGCTCGATACCATACTGCCCGTACAACGGCTACAACCATCGAGAACCTCCACTTTTAGTGTCTGCTACATCCACCGTACTCATCAGACTTAGCCCCAAATCTTTGGACGACAGAAAGAGGCATTGGGGTGAAAGACTTTCAGGTCAGATGAAGAGGTTCAGCAGTTGGTGAATGAGTGTCTACACACGCGTCAAAGAGAATATTTGTCATTGCCTTTATAGGCGCTGTCAGACCTGAATCGAATGCAATGGGGATTACGTCGAATACTGACACAGTTGTGTTTCGCTACATCAGAAAAATTTTTTTTTTAAGGTTTGCATTTGAAGCCCACTCGCCTGTATGTGTGTATATATATATAGTGCTCTCTCTCTCTCTCTCTCTCTCTCTCTCTCTATATATATATATATATATATATATATATATATATATATATATATATATATATATATATTTATAACGAGAGAGAGAGAGAGAGAGACTGGAATATGTAGTCAATGGTATTCAACCCGATCGCATTGGCGTAAAACGCAAGCGCTCTACCATTTCACTGCCTGAGTGTTGCCAAGGTATGAAGGTCTACCAAAGAATAGTAACACTATAACCTGCCAGGCATGTCGTAATAGACTAATAAGAAGCTGACTACTTCCATCATGTGTAAACTAAGCCACAGAAACGTCAATAGATATGCACTTCCGCATTTGTTAAAGACCTATGCTCCACAGAGAGCTGAAAATGTTGTAAAATATTGCTTGAACGAAGAAGAACCAGACATAACAACTGACCTTGTTTTCTATGATTTTCAATACTACAAAATTACAGAATGTAGCAATAACGTTATGGCCTTTTGAAAGTTCCCAATCACATTGATATATGTACACACATATTCTATTTTAAATCTCAGTTTTTATATGAACGACACACGCTCTTCTGTCACTTCATTAGCTCCATTATACGATAGTTTTGGGGGCTGGGCTCGGCTCTGGTAATTCACCTACAAAAATAGATTTCACAACTAGTTTCACTCAAGACCTCATGTCGTATTTCTTCACTCGGCCGTTTGCTTGTTTGTGATGAATTCTTATGGTAATGACGATATTTTTATTTTTTACCAAACGAACGTGAACCATCATGCTCCTATGAAAGACACTGATCAAAACACCCACCTCGCATCCTCGTTAGGGTTACAGGATGGGCCACAGCAGCCTGACCAACAAGGTTGGGATCGACACTTAGTCCTCATATTGGTGAGCTTACTGAGGAACATTGCTCTACTGGTCCACCTTCTCAAATACGTGGGATGTAAGAAGAGCCACTGCAACCCGCTACTAAAGAGACGTTCAGAGTTAACTCAGCACAGGTGGCTTTGAAGAACTGCTAACATGTTCAAAACCTTGTAAGCCTATGTCGTTGAAGGATACTCTTATCTCATCTATCCATCTTCTGTGCGGGTTTGTTTAAATCAGTAAAAACAGCAAAACCTAGCCATACAATGCGTCGCGACAGCCCTATAGATCGTCCTGTTAGACCCCAGCGATGGGATTATAAGTGGTGATATTGTTTATCTCGGATTATGTAATTAACTTGTCTCATAGTGTTCAATGAATTTGGCAGGTTTTCTCCCCATCGGTCCATGTTAAAGGTAAGAAGTAGAAGAGGAAGGTGTCTTATTCATATCTACAGTTAAATAGAGGACATTAAATGTGTGTTGATGTGGAAGGCCGAATCCAGAAAAGGAACATATTTCGGTATTTTACTGGCGAATAACATAACCATGAGAAGAATGCAGCATTTGTTATTGTACAAATAGAATAAACTCACCCATAGTGTGAAAACAAACATATACTATTATATTGTAAAAAGTATTCCTAATAAATAAAACAGCGACAGAATGAAGCTGTGCAGGTTCTGCTAATGACACAAACTGTGCAATCAGGTATGGCTGCTGTTATGTCCCTCAGCTAAATTATTTGCCGGAACAAAAAAAATTCCCATGTTCTAAACTTAATTTCATGTCGTAACTTTTTTCGTCACTTCCATTTGTTGAATCAAATGTCCAGTACTGCATTTGTTTATGCATAGTTCCAACACTCCATTTGTTGAAGCATAGGTCCAACACTCCATTTGTTGAAGCATAGGTCCAACACTCCATTTGTTGAAGTATAGGTCCAACACTCCATTTGTTGAAGTATAGGTCCAACACTCAGTTGTTGAAGTATAGGTCCAACACTGCATTGGGCTCCCATAATTCGCTTTTAATAAAGCCTCAGTCCTGTAATTTGCAGTGCGAGTTTATAGCAATGGTTTTAACATGATAAGGTTGCCAATTCCATTCACAACTTTCTTTAGTCGCCTCATACGACATGCATGGAATAAAACCCAGTAATTCATTTGACTTTCACGACACATCTTTAATCGTAAAGCGCTGCTCCTGTGCCCTGCATGCCACCCCAGTTTTCACAGATGGACATCATCATTCTACTGCTTGTGTGATTGTAATGAAGTTCCTAATCCCATTTTTATATTTACACATAGATTCTAATTTTCATTTCTAGTTCAAAAATAAATTTCAGCTCATTATGTCCATTAATTTTATGGTCGTTTCAGGCGTCTCACATTTGGTACAAAAATAGATTTAGCTACTAGACAACAATTTTCTCGTTTAGGACGATATTTGAAAAAAATGGTTAATAAAAGAATGGTAAAGGGTAGTCCCGTAGCAGACACAGTCGTCAAGGATGAAGTGTTATGGGAAACGCTTGCTCTACCACTACACTAATCATACGCTGTAATAATTAGAATAATCTTGGGTTCCGATAATCTGGTTGGACGCTGTTTATGGAGGGGATCACAGATCGTGACGTTTGTCTTAGTTTCTTGTCTGTGTAAATGCAGTTCCTCTGGGTAGTAGAGTGATAAAGCATTCGATTATCACCTTATAAATACTGAATCCCAGTCCTGTTCGCTTCAGTTGATCCAGTTCTAAATTGATCACTGTTACGGAAGTAAATGCAGCGAGGGAGAGAACTGTTCACTTTTAAAATCAGAAACCGAGGCCTAGTACAATGCACGGCTAACTAAATCGAAGCTGTGGTGGTCCTGAAGGTCAATATGCGATAAAATATATCAAGTGAATGGCACAGTGACCACCAGGACTGTTGTAGCCTACATGTTTATTCATTTTACATGTGATCATTTCTTGTTTAGTTTACTCTTCTGAATATCTGCGTACAGTTTACTCATGTTCCTCATGTTTACTCATGTTGGTGTACACTCTCCTAGTCACTTTTTGGGTACACGATCCTGATCACTTTTTGGGTACACGATCCTGATCACTTTTTGGGTACATGTTCCTGGTAACTTATTGGGTACACGATCCTGGTCACTTTTTGGGTTCACGTTCCTGGTCACTTTTTAGGTACACGTTCCTGGTCACTTTTTGGGTACACATTCCTGGTCACTTTTTGGGTACACGTTCCTGGTCACTTTTTTGGGTACACGTTCCTGATCACGTATTGGGTACACTCTCCTGGTCACTTATTGGGTACACGTTCCTGGTCACTTTTTGGGTACACGTTCCTGGTCACTTTTTGGGTACACGTTTCAGGTCACTTTTTAGGTACACTCTCCTGGTCACTTATTGGGTACTTTCCTGGTCACTTTTTGGGTACACGTTCCTGGTCACTTTTTTGGGCACACGTTCCTGGTCACTTTTTGGTTACACGCCCCTGCCGCTTCATGGCTATAGCTTCTAACTCAAACCGTATTATTTCGGAGTCATACATCATGTCCTTTTTTCTGTTGTTCAATTTGTAATTTTGTAATTGTTCTTCATTGTCGGAGGGCGAAGGCCTTGTGACCGTAACGCGAGTTTCGTTTTGTTTTTGTTCTTATGCGGTCACTGAGCCATTACCCGTATATGTTTTTAGGTATAATGAAAATGACATCCGTAATGCTTGATCCCCGACAATACTGTCATTTAAAACAAAAAATGTGTTACTGGTAGCATCTTAGTTCTCACCACGCACACCAGTCCTGTCAGATTTGGGTTTCTATTACTGGTAGCATCTTAGTTCTCACCACGCACACCAGTCCTGTCAGATTTGGGTTTCCATTACTGGTAGCATCTTCGTTCTGACCACGCACACCAGTCCTATCAGATTTGGGTTTCTGTTACTGGTAGCATCTTAGTTCTCACCACGCACACCAGTCCTGTCAGATTTGAGTTTCTGTTACTGGTAGCATCTTAGTTCTCACCACGCACACCAGATTTGAGTTTGTGTAAGTAGTCCCTTTAAGTCATGATTGGGTACATAATGATACACCATTGGAGCAGTATTTCTCAACTTAGTTTGTTGTTTTCCTATTCTTGACAGCGTTGCTTTTCACTTCATTGTATTGTAGGAGCTTTTTACCCTACACACATCCTGGGATAGCACTTCAGAATGCACATTTATTCGGTTCGATCTGCAGCTTTGGCTTTCAAGGACGTCAGACTTACCTACAGCTTCTTCATATCCCGTTTACACACGCCTTTGAACCTCAGCGCCGGTCGACTGACTCGTCTTATGTCATCGGCTCATGTAAAATATCCTTCGGAATACGACCGTCTTCCATGCGGTGAACATGACCAAGCCATCGTTGTATTTTCGCTGCCTAAGAAGAGTGTACATGCTAAGAAGACTAGTATGAGTATACACCTTATCATTTATCACGCTCTTGCACGTCTAGATTTTAGCCTTATATTGGATAGTTGTTATTCCGTCCATTACAGGCGATAAAGGCCACTCTTTGTGTTCATCCATTTAGAAAATTGTCTGGTCAGTTGATGAGTTCAAAGGTCACTCTGGAACGTTTTTGGACCGCCTGGGCGTGTAATGTCTATTGCATGGAAGGTTTTTATTTCACTGGCCTCTTCAGCGTGTCTTCGCTATTCAGCCGCTACTGTTGTGGATGTCTCGTAGCATCTTCACGTAAAGATGTACACACATCGGTTTTGTCTCGTGCATCAGCTTCCCAAGTGTCGGGTGTGAAATAATGGCTTTTGATGAGGTCGTAAACGTGTCTTTGACGTTCCTTATATTGGACACTTTGAGCTAAGGTAGGTTGCTTTCAGCAACAGACAGTCATTGTGCTTACATCAAGAAGACAAAACATGCCCCCAATCCTTCCATTTGCTTTTCTTGTGTTTGTTTTTGTTGTTGTCTACACATATCACACTTTAGTAATTTCCGGTTTGGGCTTATTCGGCCCTCTCTTAGTTTTCTCTTACTTTTCTCACTTCGCATGCCTTCCTCGCCATTAACTTTCTCCACTCACATAATTAATCCGCTGGTGGACTAGTCATTGAAGAAATCCTATTCATCTAAATATTTGTTCATACTTCTTTATGTGCTTATATCACTATTGTACTTATTCACCTCTGCCTCTATGCTTTGTTAGCTCATATTTTTGTTGTTTCTTGTCCCTGATGAAATCTGTAAGCCGTAACGTGTTTCGTTTCTCCTGTCGTCTTAGCACGGTATCTTGTGATACTTATCAATATTTGTTTATTTTAAAACTGCCTAAATCAGAGCGATTGGCATTCAGATCCAGTCTCTAGTACAGCGCTAAAAGGTACTTCACCTTTTAATGGAACCGCTTTTCCAAAGAACCCACCAGACTTTGGAGGATAAACGCAATTAAGACTCATTGCTTGTTTTTCAAGAATTGGCTGTTTTCATCATCAATTCAGATTAATCAGGTTTCAAAAGCTGTCATGGCCGGGAGTGGAATAGAAGATTAGCTCTTAATTCTAACAAAATGCTTCAAGGCATGCACAAACTAGTCTCTGACAGTGAAAGCCTAGCTCTAATAAAAAGCATAAAATAAACGAACGAACAACCAACAAACAAACAAAATAAAAAATAAAAATCTATTTTGGCCAGCTCAGATTCTACAGATCGATGTTTGTGATTCACGTACTTTTTTTGGGTCTTGCTCGCTTAGGTAATCTCTCCAGGCGTTACCTCACTGGTAATTAATATTCCTCATCTGCATTTTTATATAACTCACTTTTGAGTGCAAGACGAGCTGTGTCGCATGTTATAGTTGAGAGATGCGATATCAACTCTGTTCGCTGCGGCACAATAGGTGTCGACAATTCGTTTCATATGTTAGTAGTCGGTCCAACGAGTTGTGGCTGGATTGAAAATAGAAGGATAATCTTTGTTGATGACATTGGCCACAGAGGCAAGTATTATCTGCACTTGGAGAAAATATGAACAATGATTCATAGAGCCGGCTACATTGCTCATGGGCGCCCCCACATAGGGCTCAGCCCCTTTCATTGCTGGAATGCCGACGAAAGAGCGCCGACCTCGTAGTTCTCGATGCAGCTCCGAAATTATCCACTGATTCCCAACCCTGTGCTACTAGTTACAGACATTGTCATTGAATAAGGCCTAGGAACGAAGGTTAGCCACCTGGGAAATGAGGTTCTTGCGAAGGGTAACTAACAACACCAGAAGAAACAGAATCACAAATACGAGTATTCGGGAGAAGGTTGCAACAATTCCCTGCCTACAGTACATAGAGCAACACAGAATAAATTGGTTTGGCCACATTGTGAGAATGCAACCAGACCATATTGTTCATTCAAATTTCTACAGAACATCAGTAAGAAGGGCTAGAGGGAGACCGAGGAAAAGGTGAATATACAGAGTAAAAGAGACCTGCCGTAAAATGGAGAAGAATGTTACTCGGGCCACGAGAGAGCCGAAAAACAAATACATACCACGACACTGGGCTACAACCGGTAGAAAGTGAGACAACAAAAGAAGAAGTAGTCAGGTACCCATTTACAGCTTGGTGGACTGAAAGAAACGGTCGTAGCAAGAAAACAAAATGTGTGTGTGTGTGTGGTTGGTGACTTGGTCAGCTGGAGCAGTGTGTGTGGGGTTGGTGGTCAGCTGGAACAATGTGTGTGTGTGTGGTTGGTGCTCTGATCAGCTGGAACAATGTGTGTGTGGTTGGTGCTCTGGTCAGCTGGTGCAGTGTGTGTATGTGTGTGGTTGGTGCTCTGGTCAGCTGGTGCAGTGTGTGTGTGTGTGTGGTTGGGGCTCTGGTCAGCTGGTACAGTGTGTGTGTGTGTGTGTGGTTGGTGCTCTGGTCAGCTGGAGCAGTGTGTGTGGTTGATGCTCTGGTCAACTGGATCAGTATGTGTGTGTGTGTTTGGTGCTCTGGTCAGCTGGAACAGTGTGTGTGTTTGGTGCTCTGGTCAGCTGGAACAGTGTGTGTGTGTGGTTGGGGCTCTGGTCAGCTGGAACAGTGTGTGTGTGTGTGGTTGGTGCTCGGCAGACTGAGTCCCGTAACTCAAATCTCGCTTTCGTCAACCGGAGGTACGTTGTTTGAATACGCTCGACCTATTACTGCACTTTCATTTCTTGTGCTAATTGTATACGTTTCCGTGTGCACTAGAATACTTTCCTTTGTGATTGTTTTCACACAAGATTTGAACTCTCCGATTTTCACACGGGCTGAACGCGTAGTGTGTGTGTGGATTAGCCGGAAAGCAATATCACATATATTATGCATAATTAGAAATGAGTCGCTCGCTTTCATAGCGATCAGAAGATGTACAATTAGTAGGGGTTGTAATCATAGGTAGTAATTATAGCAGTGCAGTAGCAATAGTATGTGTAATGAAAAAAGTAGGGATGTTAGTAATAGTGATGGTTGTAGTAGTTTGTAATAGTAATGGGGGTGGTAATAGTAGTTGTAGTAGTAATGGTGGCAGTGATAGTAGTAGTATTAATAATAGTTGTAGAAGTGGTAATATAAGTTGTAATACAACAGTAGTAGTAATAATAATAATTTTTTTTTTGGTGTTCGCTTTTGTTTCTATTCCCCAAGGCGGTGTGCGTTGCACTATGTTATTATTTTGCGCCTGTTGTCCCAGTGTATCCGACTTTAGCATTAATTTTATGTAAGGGTCTGCTTCCTCCTGCACTGTCTAAGGCTTTGCTTCCCCGGAGTCACGGCCTGTGCTGTGATGGGGAGCGAACCCAGTACCTTCGAGTTTTTAGCCGTATCACTTAACCACTAGCCCACATCGTTCCCTGTAATAATTATATGGATCAATCTATCAAAATCCTTTTGCTCCCTGTCGAGCATATGTTTTCAACCGACACACAGCAAGTATGTAGCTCTCATCTGCAACATTTGCCCCGCCTTTGTCATGGTAGTCTTAAGCCCTCTTCGCCAAGTGCAGCCTGACCACCGCTCTCTTCCGTTTTGCATTCTAGAACATCAACTGTCTCGTAATATCATATTCTCCCCTTTACGCAAATTTTCTATCCACGCCAGCGCCTTCTCTGTATCTGCTGATGTACTACGACCAGCTGCCAAGCAAACATGTCATTACCAATTCAAGCATTTCTATGAACGTCTACAACTCTTTGTAGTAATATTGGTAGTAGTGTTGGTAGTAGTAGTAGTAATCTGACAGTGATAGGAGTAGTAGTAATACGCTCCAATACTAGTGGCAAAAGTACTTTTAGACCGGTTTCAATGACGTCATTAGCGTATACGACAATAGCCCATACCTCCAGCCTTCCGTTCGTGACCAACTTACGCCATATATCAGTCCAGTCAATCCGATTTGTTATCACAGCCGATCTAAGATATGTTCCATCCCGTTTTCGCTCTTTTAACTGTTCAAATCAGATCAGCCCAGTTTTATTGATTGTGTCTTGCGTATCTTTTCTGTTCGATCGCCATGTTCTTCTGATCTTTTTTTTTGTCTTTTCGGAACGACACGTGGGGACACGGCGACATTGAAAATTGTAATGGAAACTTATATATGATGTCATCTCATCGCGCTCTTTTCTTTCACAATGTCTCGTAGCGGATACTGCTATTAGGGATGAAGTGGTGGAGAGTTTTGAATACTAGAACTCAGTTGGTTTTTAAAATGGTGGCGACCAGTTTCCTTCCTCGCTGCTTTCCGTTCCCTAACTTCAGGTAAGTCATGTGAAACCATTCTGACATTGGTTCATTACTATTGCTGCTATTACTACTGCTACTACTACTAATATTGCTACTGCAACTACTACACCATATGCTATTGTCACATCAAACCGACTGTTGAATCCAGTACATTTGCTGTGAGGATTCACAAGAAGAAGGCCAGGCATTACCAAAGTTCAGACAATCTTTGTCCTGAAACCCTTAGGGAGAAAGCGACAAAGGATGTCCAAAAGATAAGAGACCGAAAAACTTGCAGAAACTGTAAATAACTAGAGAAAATAGCACAAGACATACATGATGAGAGGATTGATTGGTGGCATGTGCACCCTAAGATGATAAGGATGGAGAAGAATAACACCTACTTCTGTTGTCACTACTACTACAACAACTACTACTACCGCTATTACTACTGGTATTACAATTACAACATACCATGTATGGAACCCAGTATATATATCACGTGATGAGCCGTCTTTCCAATCACTTAGGTGTTTCTCGTTAAACACATCGGAAATTTAGCTGCACATGAAATTGCTGCAGCACTCCACCTGCGAATTACTGATTTAGATAACTTGCAGGTGCTACGGAAGAATTAGAAAGATAAAGAAGACATCACATTTTATAGGTCATCCTTGTTCTAGCAATAGCAAATACTTAATTTCGTTTTAAGTCTGTTTAAGATTAACATAAAATAAAAGGGAACAGTGTAGAACCATTCATTTTTGCTTTAGCTGTCTGCCTGTACATCTTGCTCAAATTGACATAACAAGAGTACTTATACTGTATATGAATACATTTATGCCCATAGTATAACCCACTATTAATACACATATATAAACTCTTCAAACAGATAGGATATATAGAGATTTTTTATTAGGCTAATGAAAATTGGAACATCAAACGAAGATCTTGGATGAGATGGAATCTGGCGTGGGACGATATGGTATATGTCTTTAAAATATCATTTTGAGCAATAGCTTGGCAATCTTGTGTAGAACACGGACATGGGGGCTCTTGTCTTGGCGACTGGACTCTTTCATCTATAGATAATATGTTGCAGTTGTAGTATGTAAAAAGTAATGGACTATAAGTAATATTAATCTCAAAAGTGTAATGAACATATTCAGAATATGATTTACTAATTTAAACGTGTGGAAGTTTTTGCAGTTATATTACAAATACCAAACTAAGAATATGTCAGATTTACATACTTTCTGTATTGTGTTGGAGAGTAAAGAAATTGTTATTTTTTACCCACCTCGTAATATGTCAATAATGAACGTTTTATTTTGTGATAGACGTTTCCAAGTTCCCATACAAATTCATCTTATGTCGTAAAGGTGATGTGTACAAATAGATCGTTCAATTAAATAATTAATTAGCTCTTAGATGTAAATGGAACGATTCTCTCTCTAATGGGGCGTTTGATAGAGTACTAAAAGAACGTCGAAGTTAATGTGGTTAATTAAAATGCAAATACCATTTGACTTTGCTGTGCTCGTCGCTCCCAAGACAAAGGTGAACTAGCATTACCAATATTTTACCTTTTTATCTATACTCAACGTTTCGGTGACAAAGGAATTAGAGCGTCTTTCTTTAGCAGGGAAGGGACCCGATTCGGTCCATGGTCTTGACATGTTGCATCTACAATCAACCAATCATACCTCTGAGTGCTGTGCGGTGCAAAAAAGTTCAACAAATATCCTAAAAGTCTGCCTTTCCTATGCCAACCGTTGAAGCTTTGGTCATGACCTACTTTCTGTCAAGTTCGCCACAAGTTCCCTTTTTGTATGCATAAGCCTGCCCCTCCCATACGTCGATTCCAGAACATGAACTGTCTGGTAATACCAGTAGACGCCTTTCTTAATATATGTACTACCAAAAACCAGTTCTTCTCAAGCGCCACTAGTCTATCCGTTCTTCCACAATAGACCCACATTAATGACCTGATCATATCACATCAAGCGTCTATTCGGATTGAACATTCCCTTGACGAAAACTACCCCCACGTACTACACACATAACTTGGCTTCAGCTTGTCGCTTAACAGCTGTAAATGAGTACCTGACTTGCCGTTAAGGAAGACAAGTTTACAAAGAAGTAAAGTGATGACACCATCTCAGAAAAGCTGAGGTCTGTAACCTGTCGTGCCAGGCGTATCACAAATTCCATGCAGGTACTGTTGAATTGAATGTTTGACACAATCTAGAGGTATATATAAGTCCAGGAAATTCTGCGCGGTCTGCACTAGCAACAGGTGGGAGTCCCATGCATATCAGTCGAACAGTGACATGAAAAATCATAGCCAAAGCTGCTGTTCGAAGCTACTCATGCTGAGTTGAGCTAATTGTTGACAACGTTTCTATGTTAACAGGTTACAGTTGCTGTAACATCCTGAGGTAAAATTGTTAACGTGGACTTTGGTGCATCTAGCTGTAGTGCATTGTGATACTCTTCAGTAAGCTCACCACTATGGTCATCACAGTGTCGTGACCACCTAGTTGGCCAGGCTGCTGTTATACGACCAATTTCCAGAATAATTTGAAGCAATAGCAAGGTGATGACAAACACACCTTTACGAGACGGCACAGGTTCCAGATCCAAAGTCACATCCAGCCCATGAGATGACTTCCTTGGCTCTAATCCTTCTTAGAGCAAAGACACGATCAGAAAAAGAGCACATGATCAGATTACACAGTGCAAGAACAGAGCAGATTAACAGTATGAGCACAAACACAACCTAACGTAGCAACGCATTTTCAATAATTAAAAAGACGGTTGGACTGGTCGTGTCCTTGAGACACACACACACGCACGCATCCCCCCCACACACGCGCACACAACACCCCCCCCCCCCCCCCCCCCCCCATGCAGGTAAAGCAAATATGACATGAGCTATGATTTGCTTACATCTACGAAGAAGGCAGAACACCTGGTCCACTCGACACACTTATGGGAATAATATCGATGTTAAATAGACATGTGAGTTCAAGTATCTAGGCACTATTTTTGTGTGTTTGATAGAGGCAACGGTACGTTATGTTAGAAATCATCTTCTATGACATGAATTGTTGCCACTACTTTAGCACATGAACATTAGCTTAGCCACGAAGCGGTAGTTGATAAACAGTATATTTATAATCGGCCATATTCCAATAGGCATCTTTAACTATACGGTTACGAATAGTAAGGGAAGGCTTGTTTAGTTAATTTATGTGCACTGTCACCGCGTCAGACATCGGGTTTCCACTGTTCAGCCACATTGCCTTGTCGTTCTCCCTCAACCTGTCATTCATATTGTATTGTTCCAGAAGGTTTGAGCAGATCATCAAATGGTCCGGATCTCGTATTGAGAGTACATCTATGTTCATTAAAATAAACAGGTTTTATGATCCATGATGCTTCGCTAGTGAAAGGAATGGCCGACTGAAAAGTCGTTCCAGAGAACCCCCGATTACTGTGTTAATTACACTCTATTGCGTTTGTGTCCACCAAGGTTTGACATGACAAAGAAGAGCTACAATCGTGAGATTCCAGAATTATAGGAGGAAAGGCTTAGAAAAACCTGTCAACTATGTCTAGAAAAGAGAACAACTAATTTAATACAGGTTTAAAAGACAATCAACGGAAAGGATAAATTATACTATAACAAGTTTTTTCCCCCAAAATACAGCAGCCTGCAAGAACAAAAGGGCAGCAGTTACAAAATAACTAAAGAAAGATCCAGATTAGATACCAAGAACTATTCTTTTAGGTAATGCATTCAAGAATATATTGTATGCGCATATTCATTGTTAAATCACGTGAATGTAAAAGAAACTGGTTTTATACAGACTCTGCCGAGTCTTCTAAGCCAGAATAAAGACGTTAAGTTATAACAACTTATTTTCACTGCATTTACCGACATTTCTTAAAATTATTCAGAAATCAGAAAAATCATGGCGTTTCAAGGTGTCATATCGTTACAAAAAATGGGGCAAATATATTAAAAATATTTATGCTAGGAAGAAATTAACTGCACATAACAAAATCATTTCAAAAGTCAATATAGTATGATAAATGCATTCACCTGTAAAAATACGAGTCCATCATTTATCTCTGATAAAAGACATCTGACGTTTGAATGTGTATTACTGGCAGTGCTGCGACGTTTGTTGGAGGCACGTGTAAATATCGGTGTGCACAGGAGCGTTGTTGAATGTCCACAATGAGTAATTTTACGCTTTTGTGCTACCAGAAAAGGGCGTTGTTTGGCAGGATGCAGTAGCAATGCTTAACTTCGTCTGTGCGAAGAACAGCGGCGCTCTGCGATTTATCAAAATACACACCCAGCTCTCCGAGTAAATCCCTAGGCCCGTTACTGTGGAGGACAGAATATACCCGCTGAACCTTCATGCATAACAAAAGAGAGTTGTCTCTTGGGTTAGCAACCTCATCTTGATAAACTACCACTGCATAAGCACGCAAAGTGCTTTGATACAGACTTCATAAAGGAGGCCAACTGCAGTGGTGACCCTAAACTCCGGCTGGAGAAAAAGGGACAAGAAGCCACACACAGCTCATTCGGAAACATATTGAGTTGTTCTTCACTTAGGTTTGAATGTCTACTTTCAGGCTGTTTGTTGTATGTTTGTACTTCTGTACAAGTCGATGGATGTCATCATCTTACTCCATGCAGTCGCGTGACACTGCATCTTTCAACCTAGCTCTGATACGTCACCACATTAGGTAGAAGCTGCAATATATCTGCTTTTTTATTTGACACTGATCATCATTTATGTAACAGTTCTTAGCTGTAGAGACAAATAGAAGGAGCTCAGACATGTTTTAATGTTGGAAGGAGTTGGAAGGAAGATATAAAGAGCTTATACAACCATTTTTCTTTCTCTTTCTTGGGATTTAATTAACGGACGAGTCAGTGCATCTGAACTCAGTCTCGCCAGAATATAAGTAACCAAAACGAACCACGCACGCTTTGTCTCGAACAACTCACGCCTTGTCTCGAACAACGCAGGTGGTTTAGTAACTTAACTTTTGTAACTTTCAGGCAACACCAGCCATGTGTCCACACCTGGACCGATAGAGGTGGTAGACCAGTAGACATATTGCCGCCGACAAACCCGCGTCGTCTGTACATTCTAGTAAGATGATGATATTTCTGCTACCACCAAGATATGCATATGTTTATGTATTCCTAACAATCTTGTTGCAGTTGAGACAATTGTTGCGCGTCACTAATTAGATGGCGAGGCATTTGGCACCCTGAAGGGAGTCAATAGTTGCTCCCGCCGTTTACCTAGCTTGGTATAATTGGGTAAATTAGGTTGTACACCTTCAGTTAAAAAATATAATACACAACAGCAACAGTCTCTTGTTGTCTCTGTTCTTCTCATCATTGGTATGTTGTTGGTTGCCCACAATGAGTAGGGGTACTCTATTGTGAGCCATGAAAAAGGACGTTCAGTGGGGGGGGGGGGGGGGGGGGGGGGGGGTTGTCATAGCTTTCCTCTCATCTCAAGCGTGCTGATGAAGGTGGACTGGGGTCCTACAGGTGGTTGTGCTATGCTTGGCTTCATTTGCGTGTCGCTCAGAACTATCGAGAACAAATGTCGATCCCTCACCTCATTAGCCAGACTGCCATGAAAACAGCCATTATCCAGGAGAGATTACAGGAAAGCTGAAGTGAGTATTTTGGCCAGTATATTTTGTCTGATTAACATGTCTGATCCATATGTTTTGCCTCACCAGACTTTACTCTTCCTTCCCGTGATCCTTGGGTAGAACTAATCATCCTCTATGTATGGTCTTGTGAGTATTGTAGCTTTCTTTCAAACAGACGGCTACTGTAATACCCAATGGTCAGATGTGCACTGGAGTGAGCTGAATATCCTCTTCCCTAGCGAGATAGAACAAGTCTCCAAATGTCATTGTTTCAGTAATGCCGCTGAACCTCATTTCTAACTGGAAGAATCACTTCAAACGCATGAGAAGATCACGCAAGTCGTGCTCAGTGCATGTCCAGGGTGATTGAGTTTGTCAGTTACACGCGCTTACATGCCGGCACAAACAAGTCCTTCAGATTGCGGGTTTTAGCGCGTGAGATCGAATAAGCTACGCACAATGTAAACAGCTTTCCATTGACCTGAGAGAAGTGACAATAAACACTCCCCAACAGCTTCAGACTCCTGACAGGCAGCAGACGTGGCAGTGATTAACTCTTTACGGGAGATTGCCTACTTGCTCCTCTTTGAGTGCTTCAAACTTTGCAGATTTCTTCTATTCCTGGTCGATTCTTTTTGTCTCTTGTCTATCACTTTTGTCTTAGAGTATTTTTAGATTCATAATGTTTTCTTCTGTTCCGCCAAGATGTGTCGCCTATTTGGTCTCCTCTCTATCGTAGAGTTTTTTGGTTTTAATAAAATGTGTTTCTTTCCCTTGAGATAAGTCGTCTTTCTTGTCTCACTAGTGTCTCTATTTTTGTGTGTATCACTTCTCTTTCTCTGGGTGTTTGGTTATCATAAAGATCTTCATTCCCCTGGGGTGAGTCGTCTATTGTGTCTCTCTTCTGTTTCTTCTCTCATATTTCTTCTCCTGTTTCTTCTCTCCCGTTTCTTCTCTCCTATTTCTTCTCCTGTTTCTTCTCATTTGTTTCTCCTCTTCTGTATTTTCTCTTTTGTTTAATTTCTCTCTTTAATTACTTAGGAACAGCTTCTGCTAGAAGTTAACTTCTAAATAGGCCAATTTATCTTAAAATATGTTGAGAAATCGCCCTTTCGCTTCGTATTGGCCCCATAACAGGAAGCCAGTATCCAATCTTTTGCAGTGGCTGATTATAATGGCAATGGTTTTTTTTTTACACCGTGGGGCTGCCAGTCCCAATAACAACCCTCTTTAGTCACATTTAATGACTTGCTCAGGTTTCAGTTGTGATATTCCCTTCATACCAGGTTCCACTCCAACGACCTTGTAATATGCGGTACCGTTCCAAAATTTATCATCCTAGTGGCAAAGTGCTCGCTATCTCATGACGTTACTAGTCCCATAGCAGGCATTGCTGTCGAGGGATGAAGTGTCGGGGAATCAGTTTCTTTCCTTGCTTTGACAGTAAACCATGTACCAATTTTCAGCGGGGTCGACTGGCGCGGGTCTATAACGGAAATTGAAGCTATAAACCTTTGTCATGAAAAAACGAGAGTTTTACCACTCGCTACTCAGACATTCCTGGAAAATATGCCAGACCCAAGCCCAGCTAAAGATGTGCACCTGATGTGTGGGGTTAGGATCTCTGCACAGTATTCAATGTGGAGGCAAATAGACAAGCCGAAGAGAGAGGAAGCAAAACACAACCTGAGAACAGCGCTACATATAAACAAATACAGACGATAGCAAAAGTTAACATCAAAGACAAGTGGCACAAAGAACACCCAGAATATGATATAGCAGAAGCACACTACATTGCCAAGAAGAGATCAAATGACAATATTTAGACTACAGACAAGCCACTTCAGACCACCAGTCATCTGTTCAACAAATTACACCTGGACACACATACATGGGGGAAGAACACGCACATGGGGAAACACATTTTCCAGGTATTCCGACTTCTCGAGTGGTGCAGAGCGACAACACGGCTTTCTTTCAACCCTATTGCTGGTTAAAATGTATGGCGATGACAAAAATCATGAGACAGACCGCCGAGTCATGGGGAAAATGGATGCGATTATTTGAGAGAGTAGTGTTAGAGCACAGGCTTTTCATGACAAAGGTATGGCTGTTCAATCCCCCTGCCTACACGATCCAGTCGACCAATCTGGAAATGGGTACTTGGCCTACTGTTTGGGAAGAAAAGGAACTGGCAACCCCACCTCATAAACAAACTATTACAATGGAGTCTCTAACACGTCATCCCCGACACCAGTGTATGCGTTAAGTGGCGAGTTCTAGTAGCTTTACTCACATTCTGAGAGTGCCGATGAAGGTGCACCGCTCGGTATGTAAGGAAAGTAATTGCAACCTCCCACTAAACGTCCTTTTCAGGCCGCCTAAAAGAGTAAGCTACTCATTGGGGGAATTCGCAAACACCAAGCAACATCATTACCTTATTTGAGAGCATATTATCACCGACGGCAGTATCGGATATAAAAACTACCGTTACCTTGGTGCTCAAATAGAAACGGGTGTATGTGTGCTCTCGTGCGTTCTCGCGCTTGTTTGTTTTTCGGCGCAGAACGGCACTGATTCCCACAGAAACGCCGGATTTTTCTCAATTTAATTTTATCTTGCCACTTTCGCTTATGTTCCGATAGTTGCTTTATACCAGCGGTGTCAAACCTATGGCCTGCAGACCGAATTCCATCACTGCAAGGTGATTCAACTGACCCTACCGTGCGTTTAGTCTGTCCTTCCAAATTTAATCCATCCTTCTAAAGTGTTTAATTCTGCGTCCAATTTGTTTCATTCAATCCTCCATTATGTTAACCCAGTATCCAAGGTGTTTAAATCTGTAATGTAAGGCAATTAATCTATCATCCAAGATGTTTAATTCTGCCCTCCAATGTGTTTAATACTGTTATTCTTCAAGATGTGATGTTTAATTCTGCTCTCATATGTGTTTAATACTGTTATTCTTCAAGATGTGATGTTTAATTCTGCCCTCCAATGTGTTTAATACTGTTATTCTTCAAGATGCGATGTTTAATTCTGCTCTCATATGTGTTTAATACTGTTATTCTTCAAGATGTGATGTTTAATTCTGCCCTCCAATGTGTTTAATACTGTTATTCTTCAAGATGCGATGTTTAATTCTGCCCTCCAAGGTGTTTAATACTGTTATTCTTCAAGATGTTTAATCGGGCGTCCAAGGTGTTAAATCTATTCAACATGATTAATCTGACTTTCAATGTTTTTTTCGATCTAGCCCTCCTTAGTCTTATTCAAACATACACCTTGTTAATGTCTGTGGCCAAGTAACCGAAGGCTATCCGTAGTATGTATTTTAAACTTCCTACAACTTACTAGTCCTGAGGGAAGGTATCTAGCTCTCCACGTTGTTTAATTCAATCATCCAAGGTGTTTAATCCAACACACCAAGATGTCATCCGACAGGTTGTTCAATCCAATCTTACCGTCCAATGTGTTTAATCATACCTTCTAATATGCTTACTCCATCGTTTCAATGAGTCATACCTTCTAATATGTTTACTCCATCGTTTCAATGAGTCATACCTTCTAATATGCGTACTCCACCGTTTCAATGAGTCATACCTTCTAATATGCTTGCTCCACCGTTTCAATGAGTCATACCTTCTAATATGCTTACTCCACCGTTTCAATGAGTCATACCTTCTATATGGTTACTCTACCGTTTCAATGAGTCATACCTTCTAATATGCTTACTCCACCGTTTCAATGAGTCATACCTTCCAACATGTTTATTCATACTCCCCCCCCCCCCCCCCCCCCCTCCTCAACTATCCATCGTTCCAGGATATTTAATCTGGTCCTGCAAGCTTCTTTAACCCTGACCTTCACACTTTCGGTGTGTTTAATCCATCGCTCCAAGATGTTTAATCGGACCCTACAAACTTCTTTAATCCTGACCTATGGTCTGTTTAATCCATCACCCCAAGATGTTTATCGCACCCTACAAACGTCTGAAATCCAGACCTTCGGTGTGTTTAATCCATCGCTTCAAGATGTTTAATTGGACCCTACAAACGTCGTAAATCCAGACCTTCGGTGTGTTTAATCCATAGCTCCAAGATGTTTAATCGGACCCTACAAACGCCTGAAATCCAGACCTTCTGTGTGTTTAATCCTGCCTTCCAAGGTGTTTACTACAACCATCAAAGACGCGTTCTAGTGTGTTTAAATCGGTCCGTCAATCGCTTAACAAAATCATCCCAAGCAGACAAATGTTATATATAATCAATCATTCAGGAATTCAGAAATGTGTGGGTAGTGTTAGGAATGCGATAAATAAAGCAATCTCATTTCCTTCGGTACACACATACTGACTCACGTGCGTTATATAAATACTTTATCGTTTTTTTTATCGTGTATCGACGATATTAATTAAAGATAAGGGCCCATATCCCTTGTCCTGCCAAAATCGACAATGTGGCCCGCGAATTTAGAATGTTGGTCATCCCTGCCCTCTGCGATTTTATGATACTTTAATGTTGTTACTATTTAAGTTTCCTGCATCAACACTTCAGCACACCTTCTGGCTTCTAGCGTTTTAAACGCATTTTAGTAGTCCTATAATTGAGGGAGCAGGTGTATGAGAAGTAAAGGTAGTGGTCTGCTTGTTCGGAGGGCGAAGGGTTCTAATCCCGTTATGGGCTTAAGGCTGTTACTATACATTTGAACTGAAACCATAACATGTACATTGTGTATTGACTGCAGGAGCAAGCAACTTTTATTCCTGATAGCTTTGAATCCAGCTGCACTGTGTGTCCAGTGCAATAATGTAGTCCCTTGATTTCCCCTAAAACAGCAACGACAATAACCTAAAATAACCTAGGAATTATATACGCTAGTATCTATCCCTGTACCCAGGGACCCCAGGTAAAGACGACATACTTATAGTCTTGTACAGACATTTACATAAATATTGAATTGAATTTGTAGTGTTTTCGTTTGTTTTCGTTTTCTATAGTGTATTTAGGTCGAAGCGTCTTGTCTTTGTACGTAAGTTGCTGTTCTTCTGTAAATCTACATATTAACTTTGCTTGTTTTGTAGCCAATATGATATAGTTTTCCTGCTGCTCTGTACATATTTATTTATGTTTGGATCTGTTTTCGTTTGTCTATCTCTACTAGAACTTACTCCATGTTTACCTGGAGGAGAAGATTTGTTCATTTCCTTTTCTTGTGTGTGATTTTAGTTTCTACAGGATGGAATAGCAAGCTCATCAGATAACAAAATAACCAACATGTGAACACTTGTATCACGATGTATGGTCATTACAATTGGTACGTCCTTACTATCTCACATCTTCTCTCCCCCCCCCCCCCCCACCCCTCTTCTCCATGTTTCTTATCATCTATCACCTTTTCACCTCTTGTCCTCTGTCACGGTTTTCAAATCTCCTCATACGATCTATCAGTTTTTTTTCCAAATGTCTTCCCTTACCATGTATCATGAATTCCCCTTCTCACTTACTATCATATTTTACCTTCCTTATCGTCACTACTCACCCTCCTTATCGTCACTACTCACCCTCCTTATCGTCACTACTCACCTTTATTATCGCCGCTTTTCACCTTCTTTATCGCCAACTTTCACCTTCTTTATTGTCATAATTCACCTTCCTTATCACATTTCACCTTCCTTATCGTCATCTTTCATCTTCTTTTCGTCACCTTTCATCTATCTCTCGCCACCTTTCACTTTCCTTATCGTTGTCTTTCATCTACTTTTCGTCATATCTTCCATTCATCACCTTTCATCCCCCTTTCATCGTCTTCCTCATCGTCACATTTCATCTTCTTTTCGTCACATTTCATTATTTTTCGTCACATTTCACATTCCTTTCGTCACCTTTCATCTTCCGTATCGTCACATTTCACATTCCTTTCGCCACCTTTCACCTTCCTTATCCTCACATTTCACATTCCTGATCGTCACCTTTCACTTTCTTATCGTCACATTTCACCCACTTTACCGTCTATCGCCTTACATCTCCTTATCTATCACATTTTCAGCTGTCCCCTATCATCTATCGCATTGTCAGATCTCTCTTATTATTTATCACCGTTTCACTTCTCTTTTTACTAGCCATAACCTTTTTTTTTTTTTTTTTTTACATCTCCTATATATATTTTCACCCGTTTCGCCTATTGTTGTGTATCACGTTTCCACCTCTTCCTTATTATCTGTGATAATTTAATCTCTCCTTTTTCATCTATCACTTTCATTTCTCTTCTTATCACCTGTCCCTTACTCACTCCCCACATATCACCTTGTCATCAAGAGTTTGAACATTGACACCGACTAAGTTTTGTTAGCGCCACAATATAGCCATGTGATTGTGTGTGTGGTTGAAAGGTGTATGCGCCTTGGCCCTAATTTTTAAAATGACAATTTGCGTTATCTTCGTCGTAAATAACTGTATGGACGAGTGGCCGGGTATCATTAAGTCAAACGCTGGAACCAGGGTAAAGCCTAACATTATTCTATCGAGGGTGAAAAAATAACATAAGCCTTCTATGCGACAATTCAGGGACAACTCACCTTTGTTCCTCACGCATATATACGATCTCGTATATCTCTCCGACAGACCGCAGCAGTGGGGAAGCATCTTTTGTGATAGTTGTGATCATATTGATAGTTTTGTGATAATATTGATAGTTGTGTGATAATATTGATAGTTGTGATAATATTGATAGTTGTGATCATATTGATAGTTGTGATAATATTGATAGTTTTGTGATAATATTGATAGTTGTGATCATATTGATAGTTGTGATCATATTGATAGTTTTGTGATAATATTGATAGTTTTGTGATAATATTGATAGTTGTGATCAAATTGATAGTTTTGTGATAATATTGATAGTTTTGTGATAATATTGATAGTTGTGATCATATTGATAGTTTTGTGATAATATTGATAGTTTTGTGATAATATTGATAGTTGTGATCAAATTGATAGTTTTGTGATAATATTGATAGTTGTGATCATATTGATAGTTTTGTGATAATATTGATAGTTGTGATCATATTGATAGTTTTGTGATAATATTGATAGTTGTGATCAAATTGATAGTTTTGTGATAATATTGATAGTTGTGATCATATTGATAGTTTTGTGATAATATTGATAGTTGTGATCATATTGATAGTTTTGTGATAATATTGATAGTTGTGATCAAATTGATAGTTTTGTGATAATATTGATAGTTGTGATCATATTGATAGTTTTGTGATAATATTGATAGTTGTGATCATATTGATAGTTTTGTGATAATATTGATAGTTGTGATCAAATTGATAGTTTTGTGATAATATTGATTGTTATGATAGCTGGGATAATTATGGTAGATGTAATAGTTCCGATAGTTCTGATAGTGTTTCTGCATGCAATAGTTTGTTGTCACTGGTTTCTGAAGAAGAGGAAGAACAAGCCACTGCTGACAGGTACATCGCTTAGACGCCATCTCTGCTGATCAGTTTGTTTCAAGCTGCCAGGTATAAAACTGATCTGGTCTCATGACTCATAACTGCCCTGCCCTAACTTGTGTCAAAGCAAATTAAGTCCAACACAAAAATAAAAATCTCCAACTCCAGCGTAAAGTCTTTCTGTGTCATGGCTGTCTAAAATTTGAGAGCAACAGAAACAACGACAACGGTTATTCCCTCACTCAGAGGACCTTTAACCGGGTTGAATCACTATTAAGGCATTGTCAGGAATTGGAAAGCATTCTGTCAGAGGGGTGTTACACCGAACTGGTAGTGGTCTCTTGCGTCATGCTGGTAGTGATCTCTTGCGTCATGCTGGTAGTGATCTCTTGCGTCATGCTGGTAGTGGTCTCTTGCGTCATGCTGGTAGTGATCTCTTGCGTCATGCTGGTAGTTCAGTTTGTTGTTCTGATCTCTGCATCTCTCTACCGTCGACATGATCGTTTGGGCTGGTTAACTGTTATCTGCTTCATATCTAGAGAGGTGTATTCTCTCTTACGGCATTCTCCCAGTGTGGCAGTTAACCACTCAGACAGCTTTCAATCTACGTATCTCTTCTTGTCTATCTGACACGTCGTGTTTGTTTGAATCATCTGTCTTTTACTCTTGTCTTTATCCACGTCTCTTTATCTTTCTGTCATTCACCATCCCTTCTCTTTCACTCCATCTTTGTCTCTCTGACACTTTCTTTCAGTGTGTTTCCTCCGCTTTTTCTCCGTCAGTCTTCTCTTTTTCGCCCTCTCTCTTTCTTGTCCCTCTGCCTTTCTCTTCCTCTCTCTCCTCCTCTTCTGTATTTCCATTTGAAGAAAAATCGAACTCTGTTAATACGAACGGAAACAACTGTCTCCCCTCTTGTTCTCTCACATTTCACCACACCATCCTTACCGCCAGCGTTATCTTGTTTGCCGTTCAATCACTCGAACGCACTTCCCTTCACCGTCAACCACTTCATCTCGTCCGGCCAGTTAAAGTAACCACTGTCGAAATCAAAGCCGTTTGTAGTGCTTTCTGACAATGGAAGCTTCCTTTCCTTTTCAAGTCTATGAATTGTTATTATATAAAGGCGAACTTATAGATGGATGGACAGATGGATGTCTCGATATATTGATGTATTGGTTCTTTTCTTGATGGATTAAAGTGTAGATAGGTGGCTAAGTGAAGTGATGGATGGATACGTTGTGCGATGGATGTATTAGAAGAATTGGATGGGTAGGTAGATTATATAAATATATATATATATATACACACACATACATATAGACACACATATATATATATATACACACACACACATATATGTGTGTGTGTGTGCGCGCGCACTGTATGTGCATGCCAATGTACATTTGAACTCGTGGGCTCGCAGCTGAACTTATAATCCAAGATAAAGATATCCATCAAGAAAACATAGTATTCCTGAATGATGCCGCGTCATAATTAGCAGCGCAAAACAACACAGAGATGAAGATCTCGAGCAATGTATGTTCTCCCTGAAACAGTTCTCGGCAGGACACCCAAGGCTGGTCATACGGTGGATCCCATCCCACTGCAATATTGAAGGCAATGAAGCTGCAGACAAACTAGCAAAGTGTAGAGGAGCATCCCCACAAACAGACCTGAGTATCACATATAATGAGGCCAAGACCATAATTAAAGCCAACTTCATAGGGAAATGGGGTGATCAATACCAGAAGACAGCTACTTTAACTTACCTAGAGCAAGTCATCATCTTAGATTGAGACCCGGGCATAAGAGACTCGATGGTCATATTTGCAACAAAATTAGGATTGAGACAGATGACACGTGTCCGTGTGGGGAGCATATCATGACCGTGGAACACATCCTTGAAAGCTGCACGCCCACACAGAATAAGAGAGAAAATACTGGGCTCGCGAAACAGATGAGACAAAAGCTGTATGGAGTTAAAACAGCCTTACAAACAACAGTGTCCTTTGTTAGAGAAACCGGGACCTAGATCTGAAGATAAACGAAGAAGAAGAGGAAGAACTCGTGGTCTCTAAAATAAAAGAGGGATTTGCACTCTTGCTAAATGTACACTTGCGTGGACGGCAACATCAATCTGGTAAAAATTGGCTATCTTTCTTAATAGTTTTACTGTTTTCTTTTTTAATTACAGAATAACTACACCTTCCCCCTAGCTTGTACCTTTGTCTTGCTTCTGTTCATTTGGTGAGACTTTTATGATAGAAAATATGTTTTAGCTCTGCTGCCAAGTGTGGATTAGCCATCTGTTTTTGAGAAATATTTCTAGACAGAATACCTAAAATAACCAGTGATTAACCAGTTTTCCTTTGAGTCGAGAGTTCAAGACTATGTGGCTTTTATTTGTTGTCTGCCCAATACGCCCTCATATCAGTCGAGTGGAACCTCAGTTGAAAAGGATATGAACACTTACTTTTCAAGCATGTCGTTAAAAGTGAATGAAAAGGGATGTACGCGGAGCAAGGAATCTCATCATCTTGTTGTTTGAAGCTACTAGTCTAGAGTTTTTCACTCGTACCAACATTTCTTTGATAGCAGGTCACATTGGTTCTTCTTATATCACAAGGCACGCTGTAGAAGGTGGACCTGGGTCTTCCTGGATGTAGTGTAATGTGAGACATTTATTGTCAATATATTGCTAATAAACATGCCGCTGCAATTTTTTGAAACAGGCTGTCTTTAAAGGGACCAGCTGTATGGTGGCCCTATAACTGACATGGTACAAAACACTAACCAATCAATACGCCGTTACACAACCAAATGGATTGTGAATGAAAGTAAAAAAAAAACTGTCGGTTATTCCCTACATACATACTTACCTAAACTTAACTTTCCCGTCGCTCCATTAGTTAAAGCAGAGGATGAACACTGTAATCGCATGACCCTAACCAGATTTTGGGGACTCTGCTACCAATACTTTGCATTGTCGTTTCATAGCGATGACTTTGACACAGTGAGATTGTCAGCCCCATGAACACCCCTTTTTAGTATCTTCTTAAACGATGCAAGAAAATCAAAAGTTTGTCAATTTTGTTTGCACAGGGACCATTCGGGTGATCTACTTAATGTACCTGTATATTGACTTAGCATACCTTTCTATCAACCTTACCTTACCTGCCGACGTACCTTGCCTGCCGTACCATATCTACTTGCCTACCAACCTTACCACACATTACCTGCCTACCAACCTTACCATACCTACCTACATATCTCGCCTGCCTTCCAACCTTACCATGCAT
This sequence comes from Ariolimax columbianus, assembly GCA_036924085.1. NCBI lineage: Eukaryota > Metazoa > Mollusca > Gastropoda > Stylommatophora > Arionidae > Ariolimax > Ariolimax columbianus. The sequence continues at coordinate 150,029,949 of JAVGWX010000002.1, read as the reverse complement.
TACCTGCCCACCAACCTTACCATACCTACCTACATATCTCGCCTGCCTTCCAACATTACCATGCATTACCTGCCCATCAACCTTACCATACCTACCTACATATCTCGCCTGTCGTCCAACCTTACCATGCATTACCTGCCTACCAACCTTACCATACATCACCTGCCTACTAACCTTACCTGCCTACTAACTCTGCCTACTAACCTTACCTGCCTACTAACTCTACTTACTTGCCCACTAACCTTACATGCCTTACCAAACCTACTTGCCTACTAACCTTACCGGCCTTACCATACTTACCTGCCTATTAAACTTACCTGCCTCACCATACTTACCTGCCTACTAACCTCACCTGTCTACCTACTAACCATGCCTGCCGTACCATACCCACCTGCCTGCTAACATTACCTGCCTTACCTTACCTTGTCTACGTATCTGACCTGGCTTCCTGCCTACCAACCTTATTATACCTGCCGACATATCTGACCTGACTTCCAACCTTACCATACATACCTGCCTACCAACCTTATTATACCTGCCGACATATCTGACCTGCCTACCAACCTTATTATACCTGCCTACATATCTGACCTGCCTGCTAACATTACCTGCCTTACCTTACCTACATGCCTACGTATCTGACCTGGCTTCCTGCCTACCAACCTTATTATACCTGCCGACATATCTGACCTGACTTCCAACCTTACCATACATACCTGCCTACCAACCTTATTATACCTGCCGACATATCTGACCTGCCTTCCAACCTTACCATACCTGCCTACATATCTGGCCTGCCTTCCAACCTTACCATACCTGCCTGCCTACCAACCTTATTATACCTGCCTACATATCTGGCCTACCTTCCAACCTTACCATACCTACCTACATATCTGGCCTGCATTCCAACCTTACCTACCTACTTTACATACCAACCTTTTAGGAATCGTGATGGTATCCAAGGAACATCGGTTGAAAAGACGCTACGTTAGCGACCTCATCGTGTGAGACCTCAGATCTTCAAACGTAGAGCCATCAGTTAAACGATATGTGTGTGGCCCGCGTGGTGATACTGTCGTAGTAGATGAAGTGATACATGCTTCGTTTTCGCGAGTTCCCTAACTGTTGAGTTGGGCAATCATTATCAGCTCGGTAAACAGGATCATGACAAGAATATAACACACAACACGTCAGTTTCTTCCCGAGAAGCAAACATAAGCTCAGATCACAGATTGAACGCGTGTTTACTAGCTGGTTGTATGTAGGAGATGCGCCGTTGTTTGTTAACTTGTTTTTTTATGTACATGTGTTTTCCTGTTATTGTGTGTACTGTGTTGCTCTGTACATTAATATAAAGTTATATCTGCACGTCTGATGAACATAGTTTTTAAAGGTTGTTCTCAGTTTTCTGTGCTGTATGATCTAATCGGAGCATTCGCTGGCATCTCCCGGAGAGGTGGGTGTGTTTAATCTTCAATATTATTGGACATACCCGGGAGGAAGTACGACTGATAGCGGTTTAGCTAAAACGTGTTTCTTGAAGAGCATGGTTTTTCGACCTTTTTACAAACTCACCCCCCTTCGCCCTTCTTCCGTGAATTGTCCAATATATCTCCATGCAAAACTGTTGAAATGAGCATCATCACGAGTCATGTAGGTCATGCTTATATGTAAGATAGAACAAATAGTTCACGGCGTGATTGCCAGAGGAGAGACGAGATAGACGTAATGGACATACCGAGTGGCATGGAGAACGTGAAGAAAGACTAGATAGATTTAACGAGGCGGCCAAAGGCACGGAGAACCTGTGGAGAGACGAGGTAGACAACATAGACGATCAACGGCACTTAGAACACGGGGAGAGGGATAGATAGATTTAACATAGACGGTCTACGGCATTTATAACACGGGGAGAGACGAAATAGATTTAACGTAGACGCTCAACTACACTTAGAACATGGAGGAGAGACGAGATAGATTTAATGTAGACGATCAACGGCACGGAGAACATGGAGGAGAGACGAACCTGCGAAGATACGAGATAGAATGAATAGACATTATGGGCTGCACTGTGACCTGGTAGTCAACGACTGGAGCTCAGCATAATGGTGGGACCAAGAATGTACGAAACGTGCTGATGGGAGCAGCTGGGGATCAGTCCAGGAATCAAGTGTAGTTAATTATTGTTTCATCAGCATCCATTGTTTGTTTTGTTTTTGTATTGCTCCAGTGCAAAACATGCCACCACTGAAGATCGACCCTTTTAAAGGAAGCCTATTTTCAATCACTTAGTCATAAACCTATTCGTCTCATTGAAAGGAAGCCTATTTTCAATCACATACAGTCATAAACCTATTCATCTCATTGCGAAGCGTAGGTTTTTAACTGCTGCGTCCCTTTATGGAAGTCTTCATTCGAATTTTTGCAATGGCTGGTTACAATAGCAATGCTGTTGTGATTGTCATTATGCGGTTGATAGCCAAGAAATAACGTGTAGTTAATGTATGTATGCGTCAGTCTAGCTGTTTAAGTATGCAACCAAATTGAAGATTTATATAAATAGAGCAAGACAGAAGTAACCACTGAACGAAAAACGTGACGAACAGAAAGAATAATTTTCTACCAGTGTTACTTCAGAGGATGTCAATAACTAGTTTTAACTTTGCATGTGTATGGCTAGGAACTGAGCAGCTGAAAATCATACGAATTTTATTTATTATTCAAAAGGACAAATCACAAATGCATAAGCTTTTTATGAAATTACATTTTTTTTTTAAAGTCCTGACATTGAGCACCATATATCCATTATTTTACCCCGATATTCACATATTTAGTTCCTCTATACAAATAAGTGCTTTATAACCCCACACATTTCCTATCCATACCTACACATTTGATTCATGTACCCACACAGTTCCATATATTTTGTCCCACTATCCATATATTTGGCCCTCATGCCCCCAGTCTTTGGTCCATATACCCCAATTATTTGGTTTCCATAACCCCACTGTTTGGTTCCCGCGATCCTAACCTTTGGTTCCCATTATTCGGTTCCTATGCCCACATTGTTTATCGATACCCCCAGTTAAGAACCACTGCTACTGAAAGCACTGCCCTACGTGATGATGTGCTTGAGGCTTCGTTGTGGGAGGTCTCGGCTCATGTGAGGATCTTACGGTCAAAGTTCAAGATAGTCCCGTAGCACACGTAGACGGTAGGGGACGCAGTTTTAGAGGATTTGTTATTCGGGGCAGAGTTGATTGATTTATGAGTATTCCCGGTGTGTGAAACAGAGCATATTGCCTGTTTACAGAAAGCCTGTTTCCGAGCATTTGCACTGGACGTTTTCCATAGCAATATTTTTTACAACTCAAGCTTATGAAAAAGTTAAAGTGGTCAAAGTTGAATATAGTCACTATGCTGATTCTTCTGTCAGAAATACCATGTTCCAAAATGATATGGTGCCTGTCTCGGCTTCTGTGCTGTAGGGTGATTAAAGGCTGTTGTTTTAGGTCGAAGCTATTCGTACTGAGTTATTAACCCTTGATGACGTTGCTTTTGTAGCAGGTTGCAGTGGCTTTTATTACATCCTGGGCTTACACGATAAGGTGAACATGGGGCTTCTGCTGGCTGTAGTTTAATGTACGGCTCCTCAGCAAGCGCACTACTTTGGGAATTATAGTGATGATCCTCACAGCGTTTCCCAGAATACTGTGACACAACATGTGTCCTGGAGGACGAACGGGGAACGAGATGTTAGATCTTGATCAGTATGTATCACCTGGCACAGACCCACGATCCCGTCACCAAATGTAACAAGTATTCCCTTTTTCTGAGTGCCACCGTTAGGATTGAAGTGTTAGCCCAGCCTTCCTCGGTCGTGTTGTCGTGAATAACTCTTGAGATAATTGTCAGGTCACATGAAACCCTGCATAATATTAATGACATGTTAACATACCTAATTGTTTGACGTTAACTAAACACTAACAGATGGACAGTGCATTTATACAACCTCTGTACTATGCGATTCAGAATTGGTATTTACACAATGCACACAAGAGGGAAATGGGAACGGAAGTCTATAAGAAATGTAACCGGTATCACTAGGGTAGATACACCGAGAAATGACGTCATTATAAATATGGCGGAAACTGTCCCATGTGCTGAATACATTTCTGGACAGAAAATACGATTGTTCAAATGCTGCCTGGTCGTTCAGCTTCCACTGCACGTTTGTAACGACAGCATTTCTGACTACAGCGCACGATGGAAACCGTGCGGAATATGTATGTGATACAGTAATCTTTCAACGAGACTGACAGCAGCTTTCAATGAGACTGACAGCAGCTTACAACTGAAGCAACGCATTCAGCCAAAGAAAGACCACTTAGTCTTTATAATATCCAAGTTAAAAAAAAAGTGTTTTTATTCTATTCAATCGTGTTTTCTCATTGAACCTCCTAGAATTACAACGTTAATCCTTGGGGGCTTCGACAAAACACTGTTTGAGAAACATTGTGCTAGAACCTTCATATTTATGAGGTAGGATGATGCACACTTGTATATGTTCTGGATGGAATTGGCTGTTTTACTAACAGAAAGAAAAATATGCTAACTAGTGTTTGTCATTACTGGCAATATGCCACTTATAACGAAATCTTGAATCTTCCGTAATTAGATCATTTACAGTTCAAGATATTTTGGCCAGACAAAAAAGAGCATAACGCCTCGCTGAAAACAATACTGGAAAGAAAAGTGGAGAGCAAACGTGCCAGGTGTAAGCAGAGCTGTAAGTGGGATGATAATATCAAAAGACGGACCAGGAAAATCCAAGCCGATTTGCTATGAAGGCAAGATACATGTATGTTGGAAATCGATTGCAACCGACCTTCGCCGTGCAGATGGCACCTGCATTGAACTGAATGAGACAATGATAACAGTAAAGTTCGCTCCATATCAAACACAGGTGACGGAAATGGCGTGTAAGAGATACTTGAAATCTTCCGTTTGGCGAGGTGGGATAGGTTGTTGTGGGAGCCACTCGGGCTCAGTTGGTGAGGTGGGATATGTTGTTGTTGTTGTGGGGACTGTGTTGGCGAGGTGGGATAGGTTGTTGTTGTTGTGGGGACTGTGTTGGCGAGGTGGGATAGGTTGTTGTTGTGGGAGCCACTCGGGCTCAGTTGGCGTGTTGGGATAGCTTGTTGTGGGAGCCACTCGGGCTCAGTTGGCGTGTTGGGATAGATTGTTGTGGGAGCCACTCGGGCTCAGTTGGCGTGTTGGGATAGATTGTTGTGGGAGCCACTCGGGCTCAGTTGGTGTGTTGGGATAGATTGTTGTGGGAGCCACTCGGGCTCAGTTGGTGAGGTGGGATAGGTTATTGTTGTGGGAGCCACTCGGGCTCAGTTGGTGAGGTGGGATAGATTGTTGTTGTTGTGGGGACTGTGTTGGCGAGGTGGGATAGGTTGTTGTGGGAGCCACTCGGGCTCAGTTGGTGAGGTGGGATATGTTGTTGTTGTTGTGGGGACTGTGTTGGCGAGGTGGGATAGGTTGTTTTTGTTGTGGGGACTGTGTTGGCGAGGTGGGATAGGCTGTTGTGGGAGCCACTCGGGCTCAGTTGGTGAGGTGGGATATGTTGTTGTTGTTGTGGGGACTGTGTTGGCGAAGTGGGATAGGTTGTTGTTGTTGTGGGGACTGTGTTGGCGAGGTGGGATAGGTTGTTGTTGTTGTGGGGACTGTGTTGGCGAGGTGGGATAGGTTGTTTTGGGAGCCACTCGGGCTCAGTTGGTGAGGTGGGATATGTTGTTGTTGTGGGGACTGTGTTGGCGAGGTGGGATAGGTTGTTGTTGTTGTGGGGACTGTGTTGGCGAGGTGGGATAGGTTGTTGTTGTTGTGGGGACTGTGTTGGCGAGGTGGGATAGGTTGTTGTTGTGGGAGCCAATCGGGCTCAGTTGGCGAGATGGGATAGGTTGTTGTTGTGGGATCCACTCGGGCTGTGTTGGCGAGGTGGGATAGGTTGTTGTTGTTGTGGGGACTGTGTTAGCGAGGTGGGATAGGTTGTTGTTGTGGGAGCCACTCGGGCTCAGTTGGCGAGGTGGGATAGGTTGTTGTTGTTGTGGGAGCCACTCGGGCTGTGTTGGCGAGGTGGGATAGGTTGTTGTTGTTGTGGGGACTGTGTTGGCGAGGTGAGATATGTTGTTGTTGTTGTGGGGACTGTGTTGGCGAGGTGGGATAGGTTGTTGTTGTGGGAGCCACTTGGGCTGTGTTGGTGAGGTGGGATAGGTTGCTGTTGTTGTGGGGACTGTGTTGGCGAGGTGGGATAGGTTGTTGTTGTTGTGGGAGCCACTCGGGCTGTGTTGGTGAGGTGGGATAGGTTGCTGTTGTTGTGGGATAGGTTGTTGTTGTTTTGAGTGCCACTCGGGCTGTGTTGGCGAGGCGGGATAGGTTGCTGTTGTGGGAGCCACTCGGGCTATGTTGGCGAGGTGGGATAGGTTGTTGTTGATGTGGGGACTGTTGGCGAGGTGGGATAGGTTGTTGTTGTTGTGGGATAGGTTGTTGTTTTGAGTGCCACTCGGGCTGTGTTGGCGAGGTGGGATAGGTTGTTGTTGATGTGGGGACTGTGTTGGCGAGGTGGGATAGGTTGTTGTTCTGAGAGCCACTCGGGCTGTGTTGGCGAGGTGGGATAGGTTGTCGTTCTGAGAGCCACTCGGGCTGTGTTGGCGAGGTGGGATAGGTTGTTGTGGGAGCCACTCGGGCTCAGTTGGCGTGTTGGGATAGATTATTGTGGGAGCCACTCGGGCTCAGTTGGCGTGTTGGGATAGATTGTTGTGTGAGCCACTTGGGCTCAGTTGGTGAGGTGGGATAGATTGTTGTGGGAGCCACTCGGGCTCAGTTGGTGAGGTGGGATAGGTTATTGTTGTGGGAGCCACTCGGGCTCAGTTGGTGAGGTGGGATAGATTGTTGTTGTTGTGGGGACTGTTGGCGAGGTGGGATAGGTTGTTGTGGGAGCCACTCGGGCTCAGTTGGTGAGGTGGGATATGTTGTTGTTGTTGTGGGGACTGTGTTGGCGAGGTGGGATAGGTTGTTTTTGTTGTGGGGACTGTGTTGGCGAGGTGGGATAGGCTGTTGTGGAAGCCACTCGGTCTCAGTTGGTGAGGTGGGATATGTTGTTGTTGTTGTGGGGACTGTGTTGGCGAGGTGGGATAGGTTGTTGTTGTTGTGGGGACTGTGTTGGCGAGGTGGGATAGGTTGTTGTTGTTGTGGGGACTGTGTTGGCGAGGTGGGATAGGTTGTTGTGGGAGCCACTCGGGCTCAGTTGATGAGGTGGGATATGTTGTTGTTGTTGTGGGGACTGTGTTGGCGAGGTGGGATAGGTTGCTGTTGTTGTGGGGACTGTGTTGGCGAGGTGGGATAGGTTGTTGTTGTTGTGGGGACTGTGTTGGCGAGGTGGGATAGGTTGTTGTTGTGGGGGCCACTCTGGCTCATTTGGCGAGATGGGATAGGTTGTTGTTGTGGGATCCACTCGGGCTGTGTTGGCGAGGTGGGATAGGTTGTTGTTGTTGTGGGGACTGTGTTAGCTAGGTGGGATAGGTTGTTGTTGTGGGAGCCACTCGGGCTCAGTTGGCGAGGTGGGATAGGTTGTTGTTGTGGGAGCCACTCGGGCTGTGTTGGCGAGGTGGGATAGGTTGTTTTTTTTGTTGGAACTGTGTTGGCGAGGTGAGATATGTTGTTGTGGGGATTGTGTTGGTTAGGTGGGATAGGTTGTTGTTGTGGGAGCCACTTGGGCTGTGTTGGCGAGGTGGGATAGGTTGTTGTTGATGTGGGAGCCACTCGGGCTGTGTTGGCGGGGTGGGATAGGTTGTTGTTGTGGGGACTGTGTTGGCGAGGTGGGATAGGTTGTTGTTGTTGTGGGGACTGTGTTGGCGAGGTGGGATAGGTTGTTGTTGTTGTGGGAGCCACTCGGGCTGTGTTGGCGAGGTGGGATAGGTTGCTGTTGTTGTGGGATAGGTTGTTGTTGTTTTGAGTGCCACTCGGGCTGTGTTGGCGAGGTGGGATAGGTTGCTGTTGTGGGAGCCACTCGGGCTGTGTTGGCGAGGTGGGATAGGTTGTTGTTGATGTGGGGACTGTTGGCGAGGTGGGATAGGTTGTTGTTGTTGTGGGATAGGTTGTTGTTTTGAGTGCCACTCGGGCTGTGTTGGCGAGGTGGGATAGGTTGTTGTTGATGTGGGGACTGCGTTGGCGAGGTGGGATAGGTTGTTGTTCTGAGAGCCACTCGGGCTGTGTTGGCGAGGTGGGATAGGTTGTTGTTCTGAGAGCCACTCGGGCTGTGTTGGCGAGGTGGTATAGGTTGTTGTGGGAGCCACTCGGACTCAGTTCAATTATGACCACATTTCTTTAATGGGGGGTCACATTAGCTCTCCTTACACCCGGAGACGTACTTGAGAAGGTGCACCTATGGTCCTCATGGCTGTAGTGTAATGCGAAGCTCTCCAGTAAGATCACCACTAGGGAGGTTACTGTGTCGACCCTTAGACTGTTGGTCAGAAGCGATGACGCATCCGTTTTTCACAAACTACTGTGAGGTTAGGTGGAGAACTTCATCAGTATTTTTCACATTACTTATATGCTAGTTGTGGTTCCCATGTTAAGTAGCCAAAGGTCATCACATAGCACACACTACCGATGGGGATGATGTGTTAGAGATACCATTATACAAATTCAGTTTTTGTAAAGTGTTGCCACCTTTGTTGCTGCATTGTGAACTGCAAGTCGGGTATCCATATTACCTCTATAGACCACATCTGAGTAGCAAATAATTTATCGTACTGTAAGAGAATGCGGATTCAACACTTAGTCTCGACACTCCGGTCTACCCTGAAGTATATTGGTACATGGCGTACTGTGGGGTGGGGGAGGTTAACTATAGCTAAGAGGTTAGGTCTCTCAAGAAACGCGAACGTTCGGAAAGGTATGGTGTTCGAATCCCGCAAGTTTAAAGTGACTTTTTTTTTTTTTTTTTTTTTTTTTGCTCAGATGTTTGCCTCACTGGTTTCTACTGGCGGAGGCGCGCCATTTTCCATCCCAGACCGTAGTCCATTTGGCGATATCAGGACGCATAAACCAGTGCTTGGATGCATGTATGCGTCTGTGTGTACCTATGCTAGGTTTGTGCGCCCTCAGAAGCTAGCCCAACCAAAGTGAGTTTAAAGTGACCCATGATCCGAAGGGAGTTGAAACCGGCGTCTTGCCCAATTGGAGGTCCAGTGTGTAGGAAGTGAACGCAAAAGAACCTTTGGCAGTAGATAGTCGAAAAGAGTGGGCTGTTAGCCTCTGTCCGGCAAACATTCAAATGGTCACAAAATGTCTACCCAATCGGTCTTGTATGAAAGCAAAATGTGGCAGGTACTCCGTTTGTAAAGACACTACATACAAATGACCTGTTTGTCTAACACTCGATTGCAAGTATATGCAAATAACTCAACACCCCTGGGTAGAGGAGGAATAACTAAGTGAAGTGGTGTACTCAGTTGTTTAAGGGAAGGAACTAGGCAGCCTACCCTGACACATAGTGCATGCAAGTCTCCAACTCTTCCTCACAGACGGCAGCGTATAATATGGGACCCATCTGGGATACCGGAACAATGTCCCATTGATGTAAGAAGCATCGCTGTGTGTTTGACAGGATTAAGTTGAGCCAGCTGCTAATGTGCCTGAATTAAGAATTGGGAAAGACCAGAAAACGTAGTGTACGATAAATGAGTTATCTGTGTACTGTTACTTGCCAGGTTGTGTCGTAACTCAACCGCATCGTTCCCCTTGAGATAGCTGGATAATGTGTTTTGAATGTACACCACTTACGTTTTTTTTTTGGTTGTTGTGATGTTAGAAATGTTGGTACAGTGAGTGTTTATTCACTGCTCTACGGTAATGTATTATTTAGAACATTTGTGAGATATGACATATCATGTACTACTGTAAGACTCTATGTTATCGTCCTTTGGAAATTAATAGGTTATCTTGTGACTGTAATTATCGATTTATCGCCTTGTAGAAATTAAATTAGCTTTCTTATAACCAACAAATATAAAGTACTACCGTAAGAATCTGATTATTGGTCTTTGGAAATTGATATATCTGATATTGGGAATCGTATGGCCAAGTAGTTGTGGGTTTGGTTTACAAACACAGCAACCAGGTTGAAACCACGTCGCGCTCGGTTATCTGTGACCAGGCATGCCGTGAGTGTCCCAATGGCATGACCGCTTCTCCCAGTCGACAGCTATGAATGGGTAACTAACGAAGACAGGTAACAATGTTGGGAGATGCTGCGGGAGCTACGGAGTTGGTGCTCTTCCGTCGATACGTCCAACAATAAAATGGACTGAGCATGGGAGTGTACCAATGTGCAAATGACTGAGCACATGCGGGTGTAGCTATGTGCAGATGAAGTTGGTTCTGTGAGATGTTTTCAATTTTCGGTATACTAATGAAATAAAGGATGTCAATGAATTGAAGTATGTGGCAGCTACAATAAACAAACAATGCAGCTGATCGTACAATAGAAATTGAGAGAAGGCTTACAATTGCCCTCTACAAACTATGGCGTATGAAACACTTATAGTAGGGCACACGCGTTAAGACGAAAATCCAATTCATCAGGTCATTTTCTCAGTGGCGACATATGGTTGCGAGACATGGACATTAAACAAAACAATTGCACACACCAAAAAACACGTTTCGAAATGGAAGGATGTGGAAAATATCGTGTACAGAAAGGATAAATAGAGCAATTCTATTACAGCTGAATATAACAGAAAATTTGGCATTTAATAGACTTCCTGTTAGCCTTTCTTTATTGATATCTGGAAATTGAGTGATTGTTACGTGACCTATAAAATGTAATGATATACTGTAATAATATGTACATTATCCTCAAGAAATTAGTAATTTATTTAAAAGTGCAGTAGTCATTCTTCAGTTCGTAATGTACTTCTTCATTATCACGAATATGGATTCATCACTACCACACTAAGAGTGACCTCTTCGCATTAGCCGTTACCCACCCCTCTGTATCTCGCTGCAGCCTATCTTGTTTTAATGAAACACAAAATGTTCATGAAAATTGGTGTCACGTTTTTGCATTCTTTAAATTTAACTAAATTCCACCTTCAAAGTCATATTGAAATACAGTGCCACAAGGACAGTTCCAATAGCATGTGTGATGTAAACAACAAAATTGTTGCTTTGGATGTTTGATAACTATTCAGGCGGAGGTAGGCGACATTGTTTGTATACGCCAGCCTATACTATATTCTACACGCGATGGCACATATCAAGCCTTTAAAAGCTACTTTCTGACTAACTGTCAAACATCTCTAGCAATCTAATAATAACTCTAGACGGTTACATGTTGATAGATTCCTTGGACATATACATATTTAATGCATTTTATTATTTTGTAATGCATTACTGTGAATTCCAGGCAAATCCGTGGTCTGGCGGCATCCATAATGATCCCAAACAGTAGAAAAATGTAGACTCGCAGCCAGTTACGGCGCCATCTTTGCCAGATCGTGGAGTTGTTTTCCGTTTGGACTTGTTATTTCGTTCTTTTTTTGTGATTTCTTCCATCCGTTTATCCTGGTCTGGACGCCGGCTGAATGGCGCTACGCTTAAACTAGTTATACCTGTGTCGTATCTCACGGGTTAGTTCTGCCGGTTCACTTTCACGAATATGGCGTGTGGGAATTTTAGATGCTACTATGATGAACTGAAAACAGCTGGGGAGAGATGCCAGACTCACTCACACGCTGAGTGTTGTCCATACGACCTCTTGTGGTTATCGAAAAGGCACGACAAACTGCGTTAGATGCCTTCACACCTTTCTACCCTGCGGGTTACATGTTTACGGAAAGGCTTCGGTGGTAACCCTGAGGCAAAATCTGCATCCTATGCTATCTCCAGTCGTCTCGATGAATGTCTTGCCACTTGCAAAAGGTAGCTTAGGCTCTGTGAGTGAGGTTGACAAAAGGGGCAGTTTCTTCCTCACTTTAATCCAAATCTCCGCGCAAGTCACCCATTTCAGCGGACACAGCAAGAGATACGACTGTCCACACGGCTGAATAAAGAGAGGGGTCTTCATCACTTGTGATGGACAAACTATCAATGCATTACTGTGTCTGTTTATTGCCCTAGGAAATGAAATGACTTGTAATTATAAACAAATATTAAACTATTTTCTCGCCTTCTGGGAGTCAATCGGTTGACTTGCAAATATCAATACCCGCAATTCTAGCTATTTGGACGTCACAGTACCAATTTTTACACCCTAGGCACAAAAACACAAGCCTACAAACATTTATATGACCAATGATAGCTCAATTGGTAGATCGGTAGATTGTTGTGGAAATTTTATACATCCGTAGATGATTTGATTGCGTCTCGCAGCTATTTATTTTCTGTCAAAGTCGTATGAAAGAAATATATTTAACTATTTTATTTGGAAAACCTTTATTGAATTCGTAAATTTGATTTCTCAATTTCAGAATTGAATATTTATAAACTGAGTATTTTACTAAGCAATATCTTTTCGTATTTATTGAGATGGCGAATTGTGCATTACACAGTGAATATGTGAATATAATAAGTTTTAGTATTATCATATAAACTCACTCATTTTAAGCTACTGTGCAAAATAGATTCATTTGGTTGTTAGTAGTAAGTTTGTTGTCAATAAAGTGTGTTCTCTGCTCTGAGTTCAACAATATATTGCATGAAAAAAAATTAACTTTCCTCATTATTGATGGATTATTGCTACAACAAATAATACACTACCAAATGGCTTCGTTTAGACAGCTTCATGTGAAGCAGAGCACAGGGAATGTTATCAGACACATCATCGAGGCAGCTCACAAGAAGAAAAGTACAGATAGATGCCAGCGTATCACTTAATACAGGCTAACAGATAACTCGGGTATCAAATATATTTTTTAGCCCTAAATTCATTTGACATATCTTACAAACTGGTTTTGTTGTTTAACTCGGAAATCGTCGCCATCTAACGCCGTTCCTTCAGACGTAAGTGATCATATCGCTCCATCCTTAGGAATCTTTGATTTTCTCTATCAGTCTGTTGTCCTTTTCTTGAATGTTACAATGCCAAATGTGTCCACTATTGTTCTTCTTTGTGTCTCGGAATTTATTTCTAGCACCCTCACTTATCACATCCATCGTCTGTACTTCTCCGACCCCAGGAAAAACAAATTATTAACATGTTTTAATGTGTGCCTGACGAGACGCTTCTGCTTGTACGTACTTGGGGTGGGGGGGGGGGGGGGGGGTAATGGAGAGAGGTGAGTGTCTGACGAGACGCTTCTGCTTGTACGTGTGTGGGGTGGGGGGGGGGGGCGTGTGCAGGCTTCACGATGCATTTTTCCTTCGGTGTCTTGTTCTTTTTTGACGGCGGCGTTCGCCGTGAAAATGGTTTTGTGACGAAGCCTAGATTACATCAAGACTGTGATATTTGCACCTTTCGACTCGATGCATCTGGTTTCAGTTGGCTGATTTGGTTACCGGGTTTGCCTTTCCACTGCGATCCTATTCTCTGTGCCAGATTACACTAGTGCAGCCTAATTCCAGGGCCGCCGTTTGAAGGAAGAATAGGGTGATGGTCAGCTGTGGTTCTCTAACCCTGATGCAAGCGGTCAGCTTTAACTCGCTGGCTGCTGTCATCTCATTCACGGTGCTGCATCTTGGGCCCCGACGAGTCGTTCAGTGTCACGAGCCAGAACCCATATTTGCGTGTCTTGGAACTCATGAAATATGTAGCACCCATGTCGGGCGCAAGCACATTGAATTAAATTCGTGCTGAAGTAAGATTCACTGCACTAGTAGGCACAAAACGTAGTGTAAAGTACTTCTTCTAAGGAAACAAGACATCCGACAAAAACAAAATAAAAAATGAGTATTTATCAATAACCTATTTTTGTTCAAACTGAAATTTCTGCTCCATACTCAGCATAATTTTGCGTGTGTGAATGGTGAAACATCATTATTAGGATTAACATGTCACCCTAGATGGCAGAGTTTTGTCCAGCACCGAATTTGGTTTACCCTAACCAGCAATTTGGGTAATCTTGAGTCCATTTGTTTTTGCATTACGGTTTCAGTAGCATTGGCTGTTACATGGTGATGTTGTTAGCATCAAGCATAACCTTTCGTAGTCGCCTTTGTCGACATTCTGGAAAGAAAACAATGGCTATTGAGTCACTGGGGCGTAGAGGCGAGTCTGTTTAGAAGGGTGGGGGGGGGGGGGGGGGAGGCATCAGTAGTTGGTCGTCTTCTGGGAAACAATTCTCACATCTTACGCGTCTCAACAGCGTGCAGTGACTATTCGATGATGAGGCATTTGCTACTACCACTAAGATCCTCACCGAGCTGTTGACGCGTTGTACACTATTTGTTACTAATTAGGTAACTAAGCGTGTGGCTACTTTAAGAGAGTTTACTCCAAATAGTTGAACGTCTTCACTTTGACATTCACAGCACTGGACATTAAGCCCGTTACGTCAACACCTGGTGACGGCCGTCGCAATATTTTGTTTTAATTATACAGTCAGATTCCTTTGGTCATTATGCACAGAGTGGATTGGAGATCCTTCTACCGTGTAGAAGCTGGATGATCGCATTTTCCTTTATTTCATTCTTCATTTTTATGGATGTATTCATATTTATGTCCTAGTTACCTTCATCATATGTGTGGCTTTATTCCCTTCGTTATATTTGTGGCTTTATTACCTTCATCATATGTGTGATTTTATTCCCTTCATCATATTTGTGACTTTATCCCCTTCATCATATTTGTGACTTTATCCCCCTCAACTTATTTGTGGAAAAGTGTCAAGTTGTGCCTTTCAAACCCAGATTACTACTTTACAGCTAAACGTGTTTTCGTTTCCCGTGACTGGCAAAGTATGTGAAAAGCAGGTGCACTGGTTTCCCTTTTCATTTTTCGTGTGATTATTTCTGGTTCTTTTATGTTGACAAACATTTTCTTGTGATTAGTTATGTTTTTTTGTTGATATAAAAAAATTATTCCTATGGTAATTTCTAGTTTTACTTGTACATAAATATTGCTCGTGCAATTTTGTTTGTTTATTTATTTACAAACATTATTCGTGTACTATATTATCTAATCGTAGACATTCCTCATCTTATTCTGACCTACCCATGTAGCTTGTAGTCTGCGCTGCTAAATTCAGGGCCAGTGGTCTTTGGTCTTTCAACGTAGGTTTATATCATTTTACTGCTGCCTAGAGATACTCAACAGTTCATGCCTGGATACCAACACATCTTTGGCCTTATATATTCAAAAAGGACTAAGATGTTTAAGAGTTTAAACGTGAATGTCAGTACCAGCTAATATAACCAAATATACACCCTATTATGCGGGCTGTAATCGACCAATCAGAAGGGTTGTTTGTGAGTTTGGCTGCGACATCACGTACCAAAAAAAGGATCAGTTGAATAATACCGCCATTGTCAGTCATGTTTTATCAGAACCAGTTGCTTTCGTGCTCTCTTCCTTCGTCCCAGTGCCAATCTGTGGTATGTACACGAGTTTGTTACTTGTTGTATGATCAGATAAACCACAATTGGAACCGTTTCAGCTTTTGATCATATATGTAAGTTGCATTATTGTTTCTGTATCTGCGCGGTATCTGAACGATACCTATCCATGCTAGTATACACAACCTTTAACGAACAGGAGATAGGGAATTCAAGAGCGCGTCCCGCTCACCTTGAACAGTTTCATAGATAATATTCCTGATGACCTTTCAGTGGTTTCCCCAGTACACAACCTCTACTATATGCTATAGACTGGTTATCTGCCCAGGAAATGCACGTGTGTTCACTAATGAGGCTAAATGTGAATGCCTTTACAACTCTGAAATATGTAAACTTTGTAATGGTAAACGAACGTGCTGGGCTTGTTTCACAACATATATTATCTCCAGAATTGACCATTTTCTCTTAATTATTATCTCACATTCTTTTATAACATGAATTACTGTGTGAGCATGGGCCAGATTTGGTATGAGTCTAGCAACCTCATCAGTTCAGTTTATTTGTCCACCCACCCGTGCCCGTAAGAGTCGTTGGTAGCTTGAGTCAATGTACTTGGGCAAACTGTGTTGCTTCGGTCGTTGTAAGCTGTATCGTTGAAGAGTTACTCTTACATCATCTGTCCACGCTTTGCCGATTCCCGTAGCCGATCTTTTTGTGATAAGCGCGTAGTGGCAGCTGAACAGGCCACATTCGCATGAGATGACAGAATGTTCGTATTTTTTTAATCTAGAAATGTATTTAGCGCAAGGGCTAGTTTCCCACTTTAGCCTCATTTATCATTCTTTCTATATTCGTCATACCGATAACCTTTCTTTAACATATTTTCAAACCTCTCTTCCGTCTATCTTGGACATATCATTTCAAGCGTCACTTTCATCTATCTTGGGCATGTTCTCTCCTATTATATTTCGTTTGTCAGCATGCCCAGAATCTATCTAAAGGATTTGTTGATAAAGTCCCGAAATCTCTTACAATTTAGTTTGTGTACCTACCATGGTCACGCTCTATATATAAGGACATACTTTACAATGGGCCTTTGGGTCATTTTAGAGTTCCAGGTGGTTTTAAATGCGACAAATGTTAATCTTGCCTTTTTTTTGTATCCTGGTTTTTACATCATGATCTGTGCCAGACTTCTTGCTTATGATGCTCCTTATGTATGTGAAGTTCTCTAGCTTATCCAATGGTGTCATCTGAGTTTAATAAGAGCCGTGCGGTTAGCCGGGTATCATTTTACCATTTTTGGCTTTTTTTGCGTTGATCTTTAGATCTATTTGGTGTGAGATTATGTCTAGCATATCTACTTGAATGTTTGGAGTTGACTGCGAAATAGGAGAGCTATGTCGTCTGCAAGGCCAGGTCTTCTATCTGCTTAAATAAAGCCCACTGGATTCAATTTATAGTGTAGGCTGTACTTTCTTTCATTATCCAATCAACTGCCAGCAGTGGCATGCATTGTGATGTAAGACAGACCTGATTAACCCTAGATTTCTTGTTAAATGCCTATGTGAGCGTTGCCTGTCCTCAAACGATACTTTGTTATACTTGTGAGCTTTAGTTGCATCTCGTAGTGCCTTCATAGTTTTCAGTATAGTCAACACAATTAATGTACGGGCTTGATTTCCATTCCGAAGACTGCACTACAATTATACGCAATATGGGTATCTGGTCTCTACATGATTTGCTTGTCTGAAACCTGCATGTTCCTCTCTTAACTCAGTATCCACATCTTTTATTTAGTCTTTCACGTGTAACTAGCTTTAACAATTTACTTGGTAAAGAGACTTATTTCACTATATTATTACCTTCTTGTAGATCATCTTTCTTTGGTAGCTTAACCAGACAGCCTACTCCCTATTTATTTATGCATCACGTACGTTTCCAATAAAACTGCGAAGCAGCTTGGTGGATATGTCAATGTCTGCTTAAGTAGGTTCAGCTGATATCCCATCAGGCCCTCCTGCTTTTTCATTTTTTTAAAGGACTAATTACTTCTTTGATCACTTCTTTACTTTGCGTATCAGAGTTATCTTTGAGGCCTTCTTCAATGGATACAGTATTAGAAGGTTTGGCCGGTGGTTGTCTGTTTAGGAACTCTTCAAAGTATTCCACCCCTCACTTCTCCTGTTCTTCAAGATTATTACATTCTTCTTTCCTATTTCTCTATTTGTTTAATCTGCTTTGATCCTGGTATTTTTTCTGGTAGTGTCTTAAATTGTTGCCTCTAGCTGCAACTTATTCGGCTTCTGTAGCCAGGCTCTCAATTCAGTTTCTTATTTCTACCGTAATGCCCTTCTTCCTGTGTGTTAGATTTGGTGGCTCTGGTTTTCATGTTGAGCAATGTCACTATTTTTGCTTAGCTTTTTTCCATCTTTTGTGAGCGTTTTTGCGATTATTCCTCGTTCGTGTTATCATTTCTTTTTACCCAAAATTTCTTGACTGTTGTTAACCAGACCTTTTGTAGCCTTTGATCGATACCAGACCTATTGTCTAGTTTCTCCAGTGCTTCAAATGTGTTGCTGATTGTGATGTCGCCGAACTTCTTTTGTCCTTTGCAATGCTGTACATCATTAGTCTTTTCTTCCTTGCAACATCTCACATTATAGCGATGCATGTTGACTTGCGTTCTTTCGTAGTCTTAACTCAATAGTGACCATCATTAGATTGTGGCCTGAAGCCACATCCGCTACACTGTAGACCTTGGTACCCTGATAACATCGTTTAAATTTCCAATGTAGTCAAATATCAATTTGATTTTGTGTTACTTGATATGGGGGATGTTAATGTTGTCTTTCGATTTTTCTTGTGTGGGAACATTCTTCCACCAATGACCAGTTAGCTTCCTGCGCAAAAATCAACAAATATATCACCATTCCAATTCATTACTCCTAAACCATTTTTACCGATACTCTCTTCATAGTCTCCATTATCGTCTCCTATTTTGACATTAAAGTCTCTCGTCACTATCGTTTTATTACTTGATATTATCACATCCAATTCATTATTCAGTTTGTTATAGAAACGCTCATTCATTGTTTGTTTTTCATTTGTGGGTAGTTGGAGAATAACATTTTATTACGTTTAGCTGTTATTTGTGACTCTAAAGAATGTCATCATTAATCTTGATCCAGATACGTGCCGCTCAATAAGAACACCGTGGGGTTCTCATGCTAGCATAAGTGCTACCCCATGACTCTGTGCGTACTCGTCTTCGTGACAAAATATATGATTGTGTCTTCTAATGTTGGCTGTATTTTACACGCGTGTGTCCATCCTTTTTCGCCAATCCAAGGGTGCTGACGTTTCCTCTCTATTACAATCTGAGTTCTAATGCTGACCTGCCCTTATTTATTGATGGTCTTGTGCCGAGTCTGGAGGTCTTCCGTGTTGATATAAAAAAAAAAGCAGTTGTCTTGCGGTTTCCGCTAGTTCTCGTCATAAACCCTGTCGAATGGCCTTTCTCTTAAGAAGACTCGTTAGATACTTCGGTAAATTCGTTTGTAGCAGACAGGTTTGAATGGGGTAGGGAAATTGTAGCATGCCCAACACTCCTATCTCATCGGGGCTTGGGCCGGTCAAGGCGGTGTTAGACAGAGGGAAACAATGACAATACTTGGCTGTTTAATATGGAAGTACAGCGTTGATTAAAAAGTAACAGAGTGTTCAGGAACATGAAAAATGAGAAAAAAAGTAGTAGCATAAGTCTGTCAGGTAGGTCGTAAGAGGCAACTAAAGAGAGTGGCATGGGGCTCGCTACCCCATCCCGTAGAAACTTCAAGCCACAAAAACATTAATAAAGAACTACATATCAGCATTTGATCAATTGGTGTGTATGTGGGGAAGATCTTTGCTCCACATGGATATTAACAGGTTTTAATTAATTAACTGATTGAATATTTATCTTCATCTTCTTCTTTGTTCGTTCTCCAACAAAGTCCTGAAAACGGCTTTGCAAGTAGCAGAGTGTAGTCCTGAAAACGGCTTTGCATGTAGCAGAGTGTAGTCCGGAGAACGGCTTAGCAAGTAGCAGAGTGTAGTCCGGAGAACGGCTTAGCAAGTAGCAGAGTGTAGTCCGGAGAACGGCTTAGCAAGTAGCAGAGTGCAGTCCGGAGAACGGCTTAGCAAGTAGCAGAGTGTAGTCCGGAGAACGGCTTAGCAAGTAGCAGAGTGTAGTCCGGAGAACGGCTTAGCAAGTAGCAGAGTGTAGTCCGGAGAACGGCTTAGCAAGTAGCAGAGTGTAGTCCGGAGAACGGCTTAGCAAGTAGCAGAGTGTAGTCCTGAAAACGGCTTTGCAAGTAGCAGTGTGTAGTCCGGAGAACGGAATGTGTTGTGTTGTAGTTCACAGCTTGCACCTTTCGATCCGACACACCCGACTTTAGCATGACATTTTTTGTACCACGTTAGCCTTCCCTCTTCGATCCCTTCTCCTTAGCCAGTCTAGGTACCACGTTAGCCTTCCCTCTTCGATCCCTTCTCCTTAGCCAGTCTACCATGTTGCAGCCTGTTATCCGGGATCACCACGTGGAGTTCGGGAAGGATATTGACAGCTCTGGGTCGCTGACCGATACAGATCATGCACCGCTCAACACCTTGATCCCACTGATTGAATACGACAACGTTAGGTTCACCAATGTGTATGCCATACAGGTACAAGTTACCCGGTCGTAGTTTGATGGGGTTAGTGTATGCATTTTTTTAGTTCGTGCCTGTCGGTGAAACATGACGCCCGCTAAAAAGTATGTTACTTGGCTGTTCATACACTGCACTTGAAATCGAGGGCGGTCAGATGTCAACCGAGGTATTATCGTTAGCCGACGCTAACATCGTGGCTCAGGTAGCTTCGCCTCACGTGAGATCAGCCGCGAGTACAGATGTTTAATACTGTACTCCTTCTCCAGAGTGTTAGACAAGAATATGGTTCGGTCTGCTCTTTAAAATGGAACTTGTTGCAATACTGCCACTGCGCACCAATATGAAGCTCAGGCCCAGACTATAGGATGTGAGGGCGAACAGAAATACAACGGGACGAAATCACATACATCTGACATCTATATGACATGGCAATAACTAACGCACAATAAACTTGGCCGTGTCCGTTTCTTATTGAATTATAATGCAGGTCATTTTACTAAAGTGGAACTTGGTCAACTACCACTGCGCGCCTATTGCGTAAAACGATATGATGGTAGGACTCGGAAATGACCACGGGACAGATAATGGCAACATATAAATTCTACAACAACAGCTTACAACACTCGCAGCACACAGGTTCAAAGATAGCAAACGTATGCTTACCAAGATCTTTGTTAATTAGATTGAATGGAGACAGTCATATGTTATATATCAAGTATCGACATCACCGTAGTCCAGTCATATGTTATATATCAAGTACCGACATCATCGTAGTCCAGTCATATGTTATATATCAAGTATCGACATCACCGTAGTCCAGGCAGACTTAATGGAAACATATTAGACACTATTTTAGAGAGTGACGAATGCTTGAATGCATTGCCACATGAAATAGTGAGGTAGGGTCAGTTAATGCATTTAAAAATAGATTGAATGCACTTATTTTATATCAAATTGGGGACGGTAGAAGAAACTGGATGTGTACAAACTTTGCAGAACCTTCTAAACCAGTTACAAATATTGTTGTTAAATGTAATAAACTACCAGCATCAATGCACTCTAGGTAGACCTCGTAGTTCCAATGTCACTTTCAACAAAGTGAAAAACAATGATACCTTAGCTCACTGGCTATACACACCCATGTTACGTACTCTCTGACTCCTCTTCCTGATCTACGTCAGGTTAGAAAAAGATGCACACGTAGATTGCTGGCTAGTCGATTGCAATGTCCTCATCAAACAGGTTGTCACTGACTTCAGAATGTTCCTATTACCCAGACTTAATGTCCAGTTTACCAACATATTATGTCCCATCTATTCATATATATATACAATGTACCCTCTATCTATATCCAAGGTGCCCTCTATCTATATCCAATGTCCCCACTATTCATATATAATGTTCCCTCAATCCATATCTTATGTCTCAATTATCCATACCTGTTGTCCCCATTATCAATATGTAATGTCATCAGTATCTAATGTCTCTACTATCCGTATCTAATGTCTCTACTATCCGTATCTAATGTCTCTTCTATCCGTATCTAATGTCTCTTCTATCCATATCTAATGTCTCTTCTATCCATATCTAATGTCTCTACTATCCATATCTAATGTCTCTTCTATCCATATCTAATGTCTCGACTATCCATATCTAATGTCTCTTCTATCCATATCTAATGTCTCTTCTATCCATATCTAATGTCTCGACTATCCATATCTAATATCTCTTCTATCCATATCTAATGTCTCTTCTATCCATATCTAATGTCTCGACTAACTATATGTATTGTACACTCTATCCGTATGTAATTTTCCGACTTTCCATATATATTGTCCCCACTATAAATATATAATGTTCCGACCATAGATATCTATTGTCCACGCTTGTAATGTCCACGCTATCTATATGCAATGTCTCCTCAATCCGTATAATATCTAGAATAGCATGTATCCATATCCAATGTCCTCACTATCCATATTTAATATTCCCCAAATTTGTACTGCCCTATCCATAGTCTCAGCTTTGTCGCTGTTATCTACCCCCCCCCCCCCCCACCCCCACCCCCACATTGCCAGTACAGTAGATTAACACAAACCCCTGGAGGTTACCTTTGTTAGTTACGTATATTTACCTCATTTTGGTGAGTTGTTCCTTCTCAATCGCAAAGTCTTTCCCATAAATGTTTCAGACTTTTTATGTCTGCTATAAGAACTCATATTATCCGAAAATCTGGCTAGAACGTACGATCAAGTTCTGGGGGGAGATGGATAGATTACATTTAAAAAATCCCGCTGCACGGGTTTGCAGCACACATAGCCACAGAAAGGCAATGTAAGCCCCACACGCGCTTACCAGCACAGGTGTGCCCTCAAAGTAGAATAAGTAGTAATGAACTCGTGCCGCAGCCTGTTATTTGAGAAACAAGAATTGAGAATCCAACATGGATGCCCGTACTGCAGAGGTTTCAGAAAGCCACGTCTAGGCTCAAGTAGAGCAGAAGTCAGTAATCTGCTTGCTTTCAAATGGGCAGTATTATTCATCGTTTCCCCAGAATTCGCTAGTCTCCTGTTCCTTTTGTTGGGTTCTCTTCTAATATCCGCCGGGGAAATGTTCCCTACACCTCATTAAATGCGCTTCTTTAACACTTCAGATGAGGAGTCGTTGTTCTGCGATCTTGTCTGGTCTTGTCTTCGATTCAGCAGCCCTCTGGTTACTCGCCTGTTGGGAACCGATCAAGAGATGGCAGTATTCGAATCGGCCCGCCAATATAATCTGTCAGACCCGGCATTTTGCTTTCAATCAATTGCGAATAAATATACTTCGTTAACTTATTTCTTTAAATTCTTTGATACGTAGGATTATTAATATTACAATTGCATTCTTGTTTTCATTTTATTGTTATGATGAAAACCATTGGTTCTGCACCCGAGGGGACGGGGTATCTTCCTGTGGCATAACTTTATCTAGGCCTTCCCCTCCCTTCCCATATCTACCTTGGCAGGACCAATCTTTCCCTTGCCACTACACTATCATTCTCTAGACTCTGGTCCATCTTTCTCTAGACTCTGGCCCATCGCTCTATAGCCACTGGCCCATCTTTCTCTAGACTCTGGCCCATCTTTCTATAGCCACTGGCCCATCTTTCTCTAGACTCTGGCCCATCTTTCTATAGCCACTGGCCCATCTTTCTATAGCCACTGCCCCATCTTTCTATATCCACTGCCCCATCTTTCTATAGCCACTGGCCCATCTTTCTATAGCCACTGGCCCATCTTTCTATAGCCACTGGCCCATCTTTCTATAGCCACTGGCCCATATTTCTCTGGCTACTGGCCCATCATTCTTTGTCCCTGGGCAATATTTCTCTGGCTTATGGCCCAGAAAAATGAAGATACTTCTCATGTATGAGTTGTAATATATGTCAATGTTGTAGTCAATGCTAACATCATCTAGAAAGACCCACTCATAGACACGTGTCTTTCATCTACACTATCTGAAACATGTGGCCGCCACTACAGTTAGCCGTCTTACAAATCTGCGTCAAAGCGCTTTGGTGCACTCATTCATTATGAGGTTGCTAGCTCCATACACCATCCTCTTTAGTTGCGTGTTGTGGCAATTTGGATAGCCTCATAGCAGAACTGGTTTAGTCACTTTAATTACACGATTAGAATATTACAGTGGTCCTATTCGTTACATTAATCTTATACAAACAGAACTGACCAGCTAAATGTAAAAACGTTCTCTTGTGATACTGGAATCCTTGTGTCTGGCAAATCAGTGTTTAATGCCAGGTAACAATAAGCTATTCTTTTGTTCTGCAAATTCTTCTGGTCGGTCCTTAGGTGGTGCCGTCCAGTTTTCCATAGTCATCCTTTCGGACTCACATTTGACTATACATTGAAAGGAGGGGGGGGGGTAATTTTGTTCGGCTTACTAGGTCTAGAGAAGTTGCCTTTGGAGTATCCAGCTTCCAGACTTTTCTCTATTGATGTTTAGCATAGTCAGCAGTATAGACTCTGTGCCTTTGTTGGTGCTGATAACAGTAGAGCTGTCATTGTGTGAGGTCTTGCTACTGGACGTTTCCCGCCATCACCTCTAGGACGTATATCAACATCGATACTCCTTACTATACGGCATAATCTGACCAAATATACTCGGACTGTGGAAAAATGCGCGTGGCTGGTCAGAAGCAGTACATCCTCATGGATGACTGTTATGAAAGATGAAATGTTAAGAGAGACTTCATAACACGAGGTCTCAGCTTTTGTCGTCTAGGGTGACTAGTTACCTTTCTTTCTGCCCTGCCTTACCTGGCACTGAATCAGGTGTCTGTGTACAGATTGGCGGACAGGGGCGTCGTTACTAGAAAACAAAGCACGTCAAATTATGTCTTGCCGTGGAGAAAAGTAACAAACCTACCGCTAGTCTCATTCACATTGCTAGCGTGCGAGAAGCAGATTTATGGTGCTGACAAATAAAGGTCGTTGTCCAGAAAGTGCTAACACAGTGTTTAGGCTAATTTTTATTTCACTTACTTATACTTTATCATGGCTCTAACACTGATTAAAATACGGGTGTTCTAAAAGAGCTTCAGACAATGGATGAGACTTTATTTAATCCAACGTACAGTTCCCTTTGGATAACATGGCAGTAGCGATCGCTCTCCATTTTTTATTTTGGGCCGTCTTCTTGAGGTTAGATATCAAAGGTGGCTGTAATTCGTACCTGTTCTACCCTGTGTTGTTACGGCTTTCTTAGTCGTGTGGCTTATAGTGTTCATAGAATGGTGGTTCCTGTCATGTAAAGGTCGCCTCTTCCGACCTGCCTAGCACGTTACGATGTTCCTATTCTTGGCTCCATTTTAAGCCCCGCTAACATAATTGAGTAAAGTGGGAATACCAAGCTCAAAATAGATTGCGTTTTAAATGAAATACCCCATTATTCACATTATTCACGTTTTGCAGTCTCGGGAAGCTAAAATATGTTTCATTATATCAGGGGTCTTCAACCTTTTTTGTCCCATGCATGTCAGAATGCGCTCTTCCAAACCTTTTCAAACTTTCCTGACACAAAAGGTGCGTTCCAAATAATATGCACACAGTATCGACATCATTTTGTTGTTTTGTTTCTTAACTAGTACATATACATTCACATGGATTATTTGTATAGTATTTGACACATGAAAAGCAATACAAAATGTTGACGTATAAGCTTCAAATAAAACAAAATAATTTTTAAAAATTTTTTAAAAGGCCTTAATGCGGCGGTAATATTTATTATAAAAAAGTAATAACAAAAGGGGGGTGCATTTTCAAATATCAAGCTGGGACGAAAATAAATACAAAGCCTACGTTACGACCAATAGGTCTACCACAGCGACAACGGACAATGGAAAAAGAGATGAATGCATCTAAAAAAACGGGAATACATACAAAGAATATAACATGATACCAATATGCGCATTTCATAAGTATCTTTTTGTATCCTTTTTATTTGGGCAATTTGTTTTTTACACTGGATAAGACTTAAATTTACATTTTAAAAATATTCATTAATAATTACTGGATAGACTAAACTGAATCACTAGTTGAGAAACCCTGGATTGGATTATAAGCTTATGCAAATTGTCCAGACCTGTCAATCTACATATGCCAGTTTGTTCTTAATTTCTTCTTGTATTTTGGTCTAACATTCACATTTAATGGCTTTTGTAATTATGTACGAGGGATGGTCGAAACGTTGTGCACTTTATGGAGTCAGGGCACTTACCTGGAAATTGGTGTGAACTTTAGTCCTCTGTGTTTTCACCTTGCAAGATGATACATTTCTCCCATCTATTCTTCACTTTCTTGATGCCCTGATTGTAGAACTTCTCCGTCTTGACCCGGAACCACGACCCCAGTTCAGTAATTAAGTCCTGGACTTGAAAAACGAGATCAATGAAGCGGATTCGTCATGTTTGGGAACAGGGATAAGTCACTAGGTGCCAAATCCGGTGATTATGGTGGATGAGGCATGATTTCATCCCACACGTTTTTCTGACGTCCAGGACTTGATTATTGAACAGGAGACGTAGTTCAGAGCCCACGCGGAGGAGCTCTACAATCAGGACGGCATCAGGTAGGTGAAGAATATATGGTAGAAGTGTATTGCCTTACAAGGTGGATACACAGAACACTAAAATTCATACCAATTTTTAATTACATGACTCCTTCATACTAAAGTGCAACACTTTGCAATCATTCCTCGTAATTGAACGTTTCCTTCTGATAGATATAAGTATCTTTGAAATAATCCTTAGGCGGACTCCTGTTTCATCTTCTCACTTCTCTAATCCTGTTTTGATTTTATGGTGATGCAGTATGTGGATTGGATACTGTTAGATCGATTGCAGTACACAGCACGCTACTTTCAACAATGCCGATTCTCGTATCTGCTACGTCTTCTACCCTAGGGGGAGACATCATTGTTCAACATTGTCAGTGTGGCAGTGGGCTGCTTCTTGTCTTATGCCACAGTCTTCTACGCTACGTACTTCCCATCAATATAATGGTAATCAAACCTTATCTCACGATGTCATTGCGTGTCACATGTTGGCGACATTCCCAAGTATAAGCTGAGTAGCACAACAGAGTGGATCCTTTATTTTGATTACATTTAGTATTTTATTTGTCATTGTTTCATCTGACATTTTGTATGTTCTGTGTTACTGTTTTGTGTTGCTGGTTTTGTTTTCTTTTCCCGTCATCCCATCACGCGGAGCACGAGCCTAGGGCTGTATTCGGTTCATCATAACCAACTTTTAGGGGAACATGAATTATGTTATTCATATTGTGATTTTAGTAGAAATTGTTGTTTCATGATGAGGATGCCAACCCCCATACACATCCTTCCTTAGCCTCCTTTTAAGACATGCTTGGAAGGAGACATGACCCTATCCTATTTGTCCCAGGAACAAGTTGTGTGAGGTAGTAGTATAGTAATCTTAGGCCTCTAAATTCTAACTAGGCTCGAACTGAAACAAAGAATAGCACCACCGTAGTCTATCCGGCATTTCATAAGAAGGGTTGGTCACTAGTACATCCTTTAGATAATGTAAGCAACAAGAAACAATATAAGGAAACTCTAACAGCCGTGACTAAGGATCGACTAAGTCATGCCAGACAAAGAAGGGTTGGGCATGTGTCTGGCTACCACATTATGTAGAAACTATAAGAATCGTCGTTTTGTTAATTGCCCTCTTCTTCGTCATATCTCTCTTTGTTCGCTCTAAAATAACTACACTCATTTCTCCTTATAAACGTTTCAGTCTTCTATGGTTCGTCCCTCAACTCAATTTGATGATATAATTCCATGCTACCACCTCTCTTCTATCGACGAGGAAACAGACTTACAAGAAATATTATGTCTGTCTGTGTTTCCTTTACGTACAGAAAAAAAAAATTAAATTGGCGGGGAGTTTGTTTAAACAAAACTGGTTGGGAGGGGAAGGGGGTGTCTTAGAATTAAAGAGGTAAGAAAAAGCAAACCTCACACGGAAATGTTAAATAAATAGCAATGCTGTCGCTGCGAGTGAGCCTGCCCCAGATCTTTTCAATCACTCGTTTGAAGAGAGCCTACACTTCATCTGGGGATTCTGTTTCTGGGCGATAAGCTTCTTAAACACCGGGGACGCATGTCAGAAGATTCGAAAAACATCACGGGGACGTATATAACCACGTCCGAAAAAATCAACGAAACCTCTGTTTTGCCAACGGCCTGTTTGTGTAATATAGTCTTTCTCACCATGTGCCCGTCAAGCCTAGGCTTACCGTGCTCCATTTATCAGTTCACCTCCCCACCTCCCAATCCAGGAATCCCGAAACAGATCACATTGAGTGACTCTCCGATCCGTATATCCCCTCACGGGGATATCCCCGAGGTACTGACTCCGATCAAGGACATATCTCAGTCGTATCTCCCCTTCAGGGACTTCCTGATTCGTATATCCCCTTCACCTAGGTGCGCCGCACCCCCTTTTAAAAACTTCTCAAAACATTACAAAACTAGATTTCCTTCAGGGTATACCAGGTCCTATATTTAATTCATGCTCAAGACCTATACCTCCTTCACAGATCCCAAAGTCCTATGCCTCCGCCAGGAACACCCAAGCCGTAAACCTTATAATCTCGTTTTAATAAATTATGTATTTCAATAGCTTCATTCAAACACAAATGACTAATCCACAATGAGCAGGCTTTGTACCTATGTGAATCTCATCATGTGCAGTTCCGTGTATTGTAGTCTCTTCTGGGTGATCCATACGTTAGTCGTTTCCTTGGCACATGCTGGCAGTATGAGAGTAGTCAAATTTAGAACAGACTAATGAGACTGAAATGCCTCTCCTGCTGTACCATAGGTTGTCTCTTCCCCGATTGCACTTAGTTACCGCTCTTATACTATGGCGTATAGAGGTATTGTATGTTTGTTGTGGTGTATAGCCAGCATCATGCTCCACCCTCATGAGTGGTCTCTCACACCATGTCCTAGCCAGCATCTCTCTCACACCATGTCCTAGCCAGCATCATGCTCAACCCTAATGAGTGGTCTCTCACACCATGTCCTAGCCAGCATCATGCTCAACAATCATGAATCGTCTCTCACACCATGTCCTAGCCAACATCATGCTCAACCCTCATGAGTCGTCTCTCACACCATGCCCTAGCCAGTATCATGCTCAACCCTCATGAGTCGTCTCTCACACCATGTCCTAGCCAGCATCATGCTCAACCCTTGCGAGTCGTCTCTCTCACCATGTCCTAGCCAGCATCATGCTCAACCCTCACGAGTCGTCTCTCACACCATGTCCTAGCCAGCATCATGCTCAACCCTCATGAGTGGTCTCTCACACCATGTCCTAGCCAGCATCATGCCCAACCCTCATGAGTCGTCTCTCACACCATGTCCTAGCCAGCATCATGCTCAACCCTCATGAGTCGTTTCTCACACCATGTCCTAGCCAGCATCATGCTCAACCCTCATGAGTCGTTTCTCACACCATGTCCTAGCCAGCATCATGCTCAACCCTCATGAGTCGTCTCTCACACCATGTCCTAGCCAGCATCATGCTCAACCATAATGAATCGCCTCTTACGACATGCCAAGCAGGTTACAGTGTTACTATTCTTTGCCCCATGCAGGCCTCAGTAACACACGAATACATGGACCTTGCTATACCCTGCCAGCTTTCACGTCGTTCAAAAAGCACTTCCATTCATTCAATATGTGCTCCAATATAAAGTTAGTGCCATCGGTGCCAGCTGGCCAATTTTACAGGAAGTCTGTTTCCAGGTCTTTACAATCAGTCACATTGTCGCTCCAATATGGGAAGCATGGGTTTTAACTGCATCTGATTACTCTACAAAAAGCCGTTATTTGAGCTTTTGCAGTGGCATTGTTTTATTTTATATGAAGAGGTTGCTAGTCCCAGGTACAGCCTTCTTTAGTCACCTATTACGACACGAGTTAAAATCCACCGTAGTATAGTGTACATGCAGTCAAGTAGAATAAGTGTTACATTTCACTTGGTTTCAGATTATGGGGGTGCACATTTCCCTTCCTCGTTTCTTGTGTACATCCATCCAGGTATCAATATAAAGCTGGCAATTTTACGTTTGTCGAAGTATTGATTGTATCACCTTTTCGTTACAAGCGAAGCATATGGTAACCACTACGTTTTCCCCTTTCAGGAAGTCTGAATCCGAGCAGTTGCTAGCCGAGAAGTTGCTAGCCGCGAGCATACAAGAATACTTATCGTTTCTGGAGAGATGTTTTTAAAAATACGTTAAACCATGTCAGCTTTAGCTCGAATCTTCTTTTGCCAGATAGGGGCGTGAAAATAAACTGCCAGAACTTGCAACCAAAAATCGCGATCCAAGGTATGGGGTCCAGGATTGAAAGAGCTCCATGTAAAGGTCATGGTCGCTCAACGATGAGCCAGGTTTAGTTTTGTTGGAGGTGATGGCTAGGATTGTTCACTGAATCAAGGATGAAGGTAGGCGAAGAGGTGGATGGATTCTGGAATGAGTCGATATGTTTCTGTGGAAGAACGGGTTTGTGTGGATCGATGGATATAAACATACTGAGAGATAGTGATAAATAAAAGATGCATGTTGGTTTATCGCCATGCTTTAAGAAAAACTGAACATGTTTGTTTTTAGCAGAAAAGTAAACCTTTATAAAAACCTGGTTTTGAACTTTTATCCAACTCCGGATGTGACGCAACTGATCTTACGGAGCCGACACAACGTTTGATTGTCAGGTCTGACGTTTGGAATTAGGGAGGAGGAAAACCGGCATTAAGTGCGAAGGTAACAGTACAGACGAACGCACATTTAAAGGAGATAGGAAGGCGTGTAAATTGAAAGTCTTAGAGTAGACAATACAGAAACTTAGCAATTGGTGAATGCTTTTACCATTTTTGTCGTGAAGTGACTTTGGAAGAGGAAGCCTTTTCCCAATGGACAATGGTATTGTGTTGGTTGTTGTAAGATCGTGAGGTTGGATGGTTTCTCTTCTATCAAATATCCATCTGTCGCGCAAACTGCCTCCCATCCTGCAGCCACGCAATGCACTTGAAAATAACGTTGCTGTTACTTAATAACTGCCCCTTGTGTGTGTGTGTGTGTGCGCGCGCGCGCGCATATGTACACACATATATATACATATATATATATATATACATACACACACACACATATATGTACACACACATATATATACACATACACACACACACACACAAACACATATACACACATGCCTCATCGTGTAAAAAAAAAAAAAATTGCCAGTGCAGAAGCTCAGATAACGGCTTTCTGTAGAGTGACCAGCTGCAGTTAAAACCCATACTTCCCATTGGAGCGAAATGTTAATGATTGCAAATACCAGGAAACAGGCTTCCTGTAAAAGTGGCCAGTTGACACCGGTGGCACTAGCTTTATATCGGATATCGTTCCATTCAACAGATGCACTATATTTCAAATGCTTCTTAGCTTGTCTCTTCTTTCTTGACCGAAGTCCATTGTTCATCCCCATGTAAATATCAACCTTAATAAATTTGTTTAATTGAAATTGGATATTTTAGTCCTAATATAAAAATATATTCACTCTTTGCTCCATAGGATCTCCACTATATATTGTCCCTTTAAAGGGGATCTATATCCGAGTATTTACACTGGCAGTTTAATTAGGACATCCTTTAACATGTACTGGCTGATTTATACACACTCTTCTTCTGTCGCCTTTTATAACACGATTTGATAGCAGATAGAAGTTAAAAGAAAAGTCATAAAGCTGTTATGTACATTAATATATATTTGTGTTATTCTCCACGATTAGCTACGCCAAAGTAAAGGCTGTACGTACTGTACATTATTCAAATGTTCAGTGTGGTACCGCAGCAGCTTCGATTGATTGATTGATTTTTACATATTTTATGTTACTACTGTGACTACTGGTACATTTTGCGACTGCTGCTTCTAATCTATTTTACTGCTGTTGTACAAATCCATTTTACTACTGCTACTAAAAGTCCATTTTACCTCTGCTACAAGTCCATTTTACCTCTGCTACAAGTCCATTATACTGCTACGACTGCTGATCCATTTTACTGCTGCTACTACAAGCTGTCGCCGAAGCTGTTGTCCAGTTCTCCTCCGTGTATTTTCGTGCATATTAAGTACGAGGGTTATGTACTTCTGTGGTATCGACTAGTGTCTCAACAGTTGCCATAACGTACTTGAATCCATGCTGTCAAACGCATTTTCATAGTCTACAATTTCCGTTAGGGATGATTTCCATGCAGTACTTTTTTCTACTATAATGATTAGCGTAGCTATATGATATGTGCATAATCTGTTCCTCTCGGACCTTTTTGACTACTTCCGCCTTTAATCTGACCAAGATGATTTCGTTGAATATTTTGCCTTGCGCTGACAGCAGTGTAATTTACATATAATTGCTGCAATCTGCCAGCTCTCTGGTTTTTGGCAGTTTAACTAGATGTCCTTCTTTCCATTCTCTCCTCCTTGCATGTCTTCTTGAATAATCTTTGCAATGTATCGTTGGCATTATCTATATCTGTTATTTTAGCTGTCCTTCTGTTATTTCATATGGTTCTAACGCTTTCCCTTTTTTTTTTTGTTTAGTGTCGAGATATGACCCTGTGTCAACTTGTCAGTATATTCCTTTTTATTGTTCATTATACATGTCTTGACTTCTTTTTCTGTAAGAATATAATTTGTATGTGCTCCTGCTTTAGTGATTCGGGTTCTGCAATTGATGAGTATAGCTTTCTTCTTTAAAAAAAAAAAATGTATGTTCTCGCCAATCCTACAGTTTCTTCGCATGTCTTAATCCACGTCTCTTGTCTGTTCCCACGTACTATTAATGTCCTTCTCCTCGGCCCCACGTACTATTAATGTCCTTCTGCTCGTCCTCACATAGATCTAACAGCACTTTGTATCTGTTGTTAAGTTGTATGCTATATTGTCTTTCTTCCCTGATTATAACTCGTTTTCCTTGCGCCCTGCATTGTGTACTTTTTAAGTTTGATATGCAAAATCCTCAGCAACATGTGGTGGTCTGATGTTACTTCGGCGCGTCTCTTTACTCTTACATCTTGTAGTGTGGTCAATCTGATCTTCCATCGCGTTGTTTGGTGATTTTCATGTGGCGTTATGTGTCTTCTTGTTTGAAAACATGCTTCCTCCATTTTTTTTTTTGCTTAGCGCACAAAGCTCTGCAAACATTTCTCCATGCAAACATTCTCCATTTTCGTTCATCTGTCCCATTTCGTTTTCCCGTAATATTTTCGCGACCGAGGTTGTCTGCTCCCACTTTACCATTGCAGTACCCCATTAATATTAAGAGATCTTTCTGTTACTGCGTGTCAAGGACCTCTTCAAGCTCGTAAAACTTTTGCTTCTTATCATTCTCGGACTCTTTAGTTGGGACATTACAGGAATGATGTTGATATTTATGTTTTTGCTCATAGTTTCAAAGCTTGCGCTCTTGATTCCATTGGTAATAGTTTCCCACTTTATGAGCGCCCTCTGTGCCTCTCTAGAAACATTCATGTCATTCCCTCTGTGTGTTGGGCATCAGTTCTCTCGTTTCCAGAATAAACGGCGATTTCGCCAGTTGTCCGTCGCATCTTACCTGATTGTGCTCATCTTGTTTCGCACAGTCCCATTGTTGCCAGGTTGTAATTTCTCATTTCGTTAGCTGTATATGCTGTTTTCTCTGCCTAGTATATTGTTCTAACATTCCATGTTGCTATATTGGTTTTCTTCTTGGTATTCAGAAGGGCAGTCAGCCACGAAGCTTCCTTGCGGCTGTCATTCCACTACGTCATTCTTCTCGTTTCAGAATACTCTTTTCTCAAGGCCGTTTGCTTTTGCTTTTGCATTTGCTTTGTTGTCAATGTTTTAGTAACCACTTTTTTCTTTCTTTATAACTTTGTGTGGTCGGCCCTAACCTAACCTATTAGGCTCTAGGTGAGTTGTCAGTGTTTGTGTGGTCGGCCCTAACCTAACCTATAATGCTCTAGGCGAGTTGTCAGTGTTTTAGTCTATTTTCTCCTCCATGACCTATTCAACTTGAGTGACTATTCTGGAAGCTTTCGCTTCGGCTGACTTATCTCCTGAAATCATTTTACCGCTGCTGCTACTTGTTGTCTTGCTACCTGCACGTCATCCAAATTGTTAGATATTTTCGCTTGTTGGTTGTCTCTGACGAATGCACTGTTACTGTAACGTAGCTGTGCTTTGTTTCTGTCTATGTGAGACTGAGATCTTGTATGCTTTACGTACATGTTTTTATCGATTGTTAACCTTCAATACCGTCAAAACTTCGATTAACTTATCAAACTGTCTATAACTTGTTCTATTTTATTGATATATGTCTTTTACTTTATATACTGCAGTACTCAAGAGATTTTCCTAAAACATTGTCCAATGATTAGAATGTTTACCATTTTGGAAGAGAACGGTCTGCATTTTTGCTCTTAATACAAGTGGCTCATTTACGTAACCTACGCGTCTTAATGACGACTGCAGTGGTGCTCATCCTTTGAAAAGTGAAAAACAGACCAATGTACAAATTATGCCATTTCCGAATGATGCCATCCCCTTGGAACAGACGCCAGAATACAATCAACTACCCGGTAGTCGAAAACTAGACTTTTGTTTTTTCCACTTGAATGGTCGACCTATAGAATGTGCCTTCCCAGTGGGTCTTTTTAAGTTGACCGTTCGGACTCGTATGTGGCTATTGTTAGTAAGTTTGTGGGTATTTTTCATGCGGTATGCTAAGCCTGGAGATGGTGCAGCTCTGATGTGTATGTGGATATATAAATATCGCATTCTTATCTATCGATGGGATAGCGGTAATTACGTACACCAACATCCGAAATAACAAATTAACAACCCCAGAACACTTTACCTCAAAGATTGCACTAGGCTAAGGACTGTTCATACTTGACCACACAAGTGATACTCACTCAAGCGATAAGCTCAGGGCCAGTGTAACATGCCAATTACATCGTTTAATCGAATAATGATGAGTGTACATAGAACTAGACAACTCACCAATAAACACACATTTATTCATGAACTACCACTGTAAATGTGCACTGAAGTGCTTTTTTACAGGCTTCCTACGAGGGAGGTTCAAGTCAAACCGAGACTTTGTTTTGTAAGGAACACAATTTTTGTTCCACGTAGTCAAAATGCCATTTATTTTTCTATATAGTCCCCTGCAACGTGCATGCATTTAACCCAATGTTTAAATAATGCTTGAAAAACTCCAGCGTAGAAAGATTTCTCAGTATGCCTGAACCATTCTAGGACAGACTGTGTCAGTGCTGAAATACTGACATCTCATGAATTCCTTTAGGGGTTCAAACAGGTGGAAATCGCTTGGAGTGAGGTTTGGGCTGTAAGGTGGATGTGGCAATACCTCCCATCCGAGTTTCTGCAGATTGCACATAGTGTGGTGAGCCGTATTAGGTCGAGGAAGCTTGAGCGCTTCCCTGCCGGTCAAAAGCTGAAAGCTGTTTTGGCACCCAACGAACACCAACCTTCCGAACATGCAAATGCTCATGAATAATAGTGTTCACTGTACTGTAATTGCAAACCTCTGTAAATTTACTCAGGTTCATACGTTCTTTCACAATAAACTTCATCGCAACATGCTGTTCCATGCAAGCACTAACAGTTTTGTCCGCCATTGTTCTTTTATCTGTCACGTGGTTGGCCCATTGATGTGGACCATCCAAGTGGACCGCCCAGCAGTAATAGGATACAAATGCCTCTAACTAATGATAGTAGTTCCACCTCGCTATAACACTCACATATAAATAGAACAAAAGTCCCAGTTTGATTTGAAAGCCCCTCGTACAAGTGGGACAGCGTTGTCTAGAGATTGTCGGATATTTGGTTGTACCGATTATTATGATGGTATTATTCTTGTTGTATCCTGTTTACTGTTACACAGAGATATGAAATTGATATATTTTAGCGTGTTTGCTGCTATGCAGAGAGATTATATTGTTTTAATTTTAGCGTGTTTGCTGTTATAGAGAGAGATGATATTGTTCTTCTTATTCTTCATCTTCTACGTTCGTTTTCAATCTCCCGCTACCAAGCCTCGAACAGGGCTTTGCAAGCAGCAGGATGTAGTTTGGAAAACGGAATACGTTGTGTCGCTACTTTACAGCTGGACTAAGATATTTGCACCTTTCGGTCCGACACATCCGTTTTCGGCAGCGATATTGTTCTATTTTAGCATGTTTACTGCTATACAGAGAGATGATAGTTCTATTTTAGCGTGTTTGCTGTTATACGGATATATATTGCTCTATTTTAGCGTGCTTGCTGTTAAACTATGAGGTTATATTGTCATCTGTTAGCGTGTTTGCTATTAGTCAAAGCCCACGATGACGATGAATGTTAAATCGATCGTACATTCATCGAATACCGGGAAATTGAAGCAGACAGACATATAGAAATGAGAACGCGGATGAAAGATGTGATGGTGGCACACAAAATGGGCTCCCAAGATGTAGCTGGTTTGAGTGTTTACATATTCCTACGCTCCGGCTGATGAATCAGACTCGTTAAATGCGTTTCCCTTCTTGAATTGTCCTCACGGCACTCGAGATGGAGAGAAGGAGAGATGGAATAGATGATGAGAGAAGAAGTGCCAGAGATTTCGAGAAAATGCGTAATTGGAATAGGATTCTGTAGAGCCGCATACCCTGGAGGTATTATTGGTGGTATTATCTCCGAAGATCTCATTTAAAAATGGATATCCTTTATTTCGCATTCGGCTAATTCTGCAGTCTCAAACTTAAGCCATCCAGAGGGCTGCATGAGGTCAAGCTGGATGGTCCAAGAGCTGCATCTCATTATTTGTGTTTCTCTAACATAAGTATTATTGGCTGATGTCGTATATGCTTCACTGAAGTGGCAGTCAGTGTGAAAGGAATATGTCAACTGTGGTAGTTGTATATCGCAAGCGGTAATGACGCGTCATGAGACGGTTTTTATTTTTGCCTTGATGATGTAACTTGCATTGTATTTTGATTATAGTGAGGCAGAACATGTGCTGATAATTAACCTCACTCTCTTGTCCCGAGCTACTAGTGGCAGAACTATCAGTCGAGACGATTGGAGGTAACTCAGTATGCAAGCACTCTGATGTTACCTCCTTTGAGACCAGGGTTCGCTTGAATCTTGCGGGACTCGATTGCCCACCTTTTCCGTTCATATCATCGAAAAGCGGATGTCTACTACAGCCACCCTCACGATATAGCAGAACCGACTTAAGGATAACATCTTAATGTGATCATTTTAATCACATGTCATTGCAGAACTGACTTCAGGAAAACATGTCTAAATGTGATACATTTAGTCAGGAAGCCAAATAGCAGAACCAATTTCAAAATAACATGTATAGATCCGATACTTTTAGCGCATGCTATGTAGCAGAATCGACTTCAGGAGACAACAAACTAGATGAGAAAACTATCAACATATGTATTGCAGAAATTTTCATTTGGCAGTTTAAATCTATTATTAACCTACACAACGTCATACAAGAAGTTATGGCAGCCAATCGGAAAGATAATTCCCCTGTCCGTGCTATTGGCTTGAAGACACTCCTCTCTAGCATTACCATTAATGGGCAAGACTTTGAAAAGCGTGATTTCTTGGAAAGCTTGTGCCCCTTAGCTATAATTATTAGAGTGCATAACGTAGTCACGGTTTTTTTCGGCCATTGTTGTTGTTCTGTTTAGGAATACCCAGTTTAATGAAGTAATCCTGCTCTGGAATAGTATGTAATATTGTATGTTACATTATCACATCAGCTCCGTATTGATCTCTGGTCTCAAGACGTGCATGCAAGTCCTTCTGTCGAGTGAGCAGCTCTCTGTTGAGCGCTGGTCTCAGACATACATGCCAAGTCCTTCTGTCAAATGGGCAGCTCCGTGTTGAGCATTGATCTTAAGACATGCATGCCAAGTCTTTCTGATAAGTGGGCAGCTCCGTGTTGAGCATTGGTTCTAAGACATGCATGCCAAGTCCACCTGACAAGTGGGCAGCTCCGTGTTGAGCATTGGTTCTAAGACATACATGCCAAGTCCACCTGACAAGTGGGCAGCTCCGTGTTGAGCATTGGTTCCAAGACATGCATGCCAAGTCCTTCTGAGAAGTGGGCAGCTCCGTGTTGAGCATTGGTTCTAAGACATGCATGCCAAATCCATCTGAGAAGTGGGCAGCTCCGTGTTGAGCATTGGTTCTAAGACATGCATGCCGAGTCCACATGACAAGTGAGCAGCTCCGTGTTGAACATTGGTTCTAAGACATGCATGCCGAGTCCACGTGACAAGTGGGCAGCTCCGTGTTGAACATTGGTTCTAAGACATGCATGCCAAGTCCACGTGACAAGTGGGCAGCTCTGTGTT
Organism: Ariolimax columbianus; assembly: GCA_036924085.1. Lineage (NCBI taxonomy): Eukaryota > Metazoa > Mollusca > Gastropoda > Stylommatophora > Arionidae > Ariolimax > Ariolimax columbianus. The sequence goes on along the minus strand of JAVGWX010000002.1, from coordinate 149,991,677 downwards.
GAACATTGGTTCTAAGACATGCATGCCGAGTCCACATGACAAATGGGCAGCTCCGTGTTGAACATTGGTTCTAAGACATGCATGCCAAGTGCACGTGACAAGTGGGCAGCTCTGTGTTGAACATTGGTTCTAAGACATGCATGCCGAGTCCACATGACAAGTGGGCAGCTCCGTGTTGAACATTGGTTCTAAGACATGCATGCCGAGTCCACATGACAGGGCCTTCCGTTCTAGCTCTGTCAACGCCTTTCCTGTTTCCTTTGTGTTTGTCTCGATCTCTCTTTCTCAGGTGTGTTTTTGTTGGATCGCCCCAACTTCCCAAGGGTTAAGGATTCCAGAATAAATAGTAAATTCTAATATTATCAGCTGCGTGTCCTATCGAACGCCAACGTATTCTCATTACGAATGTTCAACTGACATATGTTTAATTCTTTTGAACAGTTTCATGTTAGTGATCATGTGTAACCTTCTCAAATATATATGAAAATCTGTACCGTTTTCATTGTTTTTCTCCATGTTTCAGAACGCAACAAAAGAACGGGTTTTATATTTGAGTTGAATACTTTTGTTTTAATTTATTTTTATTTCCGTAAATTCCCCAAATGTAATGAAAGCTGTTCTTTCATTTTGTATTCTTGTTTTGATATTGTGTCTTCTACATTTGTATGTATTGATTATAAAATATATGAACGACTCCAGATTGTGTAGGAGTTAATAAATCTACTCGACCATCTGTCAATCTTGTCGTGTGGGTCGTAAGTCACGAAACTATTCATTTTGTAGAGCAACTCATACTGTTACACTTTTCTTGAATAGCCTGATCACTGAGACCAGTAATAGTCATCAGTCAGTGGCTGCTCAGTTCTATTAAATACCTATATATATATATATATACTTGACTGTCCTAACACATGTTACTGTTGGATTATTATTGCTAACAAACTATTCTGACGCTGTTGTTCTCGTTACGACATTTTTTATGACATAACAGAAGCACAGCTTCATTTGGTACATAAATGGTAATCAAACTGCTATTGAATTTGTCACTGTACTTCTCGTTGATCTAGTACACGTACACACATCCCTTTACGCTATCTTTCAGATTTCTGCCCCCTGCCAACTCTCTACTAACTCTGTACATTTTAGTCCCCTACCAACTATCGAGACATTTGGTGCAAATGCTCGCCTGTTGGTCTCGCTAAATAAACCAGAGTTTAATTCCTTGGCAAGTACCTAGCTACCTCTAGGTACCTATCTTGCTTATAACTTTAAGTTGCCAATTCTAAACTACTCAACGTTCCAGCTCACAATTTGTCTACTTGATGGATGAAACAATAATCGGGACAATTTATATCTAACAAAGATCCTGCACTATTTCCGTAGGTCGCTAAGAGAGGCAATGGTAATAATTGGCATGCAGTCCTGAACATTGAGACCACTCATTAACTGGCTCTATCTTTTTCTCCCTCTATTTCTCTTTCTCTCTCTCTCTCTCTCTCTCTCTCTCTCTCTCTCTCCTCAATGAATAATTTGTATGTGGGCTTCTTTGGGTTAATCTGGATATATGTGTTTCAGTAAGACGGGAACGCTCTCTCTCTCTCTCTTTCTCTCTCTCGCTCTCTCTCTCTCTCTCTCTGTCTCTTTATCTCACTGCTCAATGAGTAATTCTCTTTCCTGACTTTTACTTCCGTTCTTTACGGTCACGCCTTCTCAACTGACCAATCTCCGAAGTCTCACAGTCCATCCGTGATCTGGCGCCAGAGAACCTTCTTCGTTCAAGTCACTACCTCTATGTTTGATTCGTATGAAGGTATGCATCTGGATACCATTATGTCAAGCGTCTGAGCTCGTCGTCCGTTCGCCTTGATTGGTGGAGCTACCTGGGCTAACGAGACTGCTGCGTGACTAATACGTCTTTCTCTTGTCGTCGTCTGCCTTGATTAGCAGAGAGGTGGGATCACCATTAACGGGACTGTTACCTTTTGCTTTGCTCCAAGTCCATCCTGGAGATTTACACCTTTAGGTCCCTGGCATTCGTACACTAAAGGACCGAGCTATAATTGTCTGATAACCGCAATTGGCGGTTCTGAAACCTTTCTGTACCGTAATTTGTGGGTCGGATATCTGTTACAGCAATCTGATTGGTGAATTTATTCTCATATTCTTCTTGCTCCTATTTCAACCCACATCAAGTGTACTTTTATTTTGTTTCTGATTTCGGTAATGGGATAGAAGAGCCAAGTTATCGGCAAAGTAATTATCAAATTCCATTGAATTAATCGATAACCAGAAGAAAGACAATTAGTGATAAAAGACATCACTGGCGCACGTCAATCTTTATCTGAAATGATCAGCAATTCTTTATGTAGAAATACATTTTCTTATTTATGTTAATGAACTTCAATACCGATTCATAGAGCCCGAGTTATTTTCAAAGAGATTCCCCGTCTAAGTTGTCAAATGTTTGTTTTTTCCCCATAGTCTTCGAACCTGATAGATCGTATATTCCAAAACTTAATTTTTTTTTTTTAAATTGGGAAAAGCAAAATAAATTATGAGAACAAACACAAATTCAAATGGATCATGGACTGATTTCAAATTTGCAACAGTGGTAGATTGGCATGTTCCAAATGTTTCTCTACACGGCAGTGAGGACTGAAATATGTTTTTTTAAATATTGACATGAAACAGTTACTAAACCATTTGGACCAATTTCACCAAAATGGAAATAGGAGAAACTCAACGTTAAAGATCTACCACCTATATTGTATAACATAAATACCAACGACCAACCTATAGACAAAGGTGACATCGTATCAGTCGCAACCCAATGAAATGATTTTGAAGAGTTTGAACCCAAATTGACAAGTGCCCTTAATGACTTAATGTATATTACCAGAAATTGCACCTCAAACCAAACGGCAGCAACACCCGTGTATGTTCTGTACACAACAGAAGCGAAGAGACAGAAAGAAAACTTCAGATCGAATGGCAAGGACAAGAGCTAGAACGCATTATGCTCCCAAATACCTTGGTGTAAAGTTGGGTCGGTACGCTGTCACAGGCGAACACTGACATAAAACAAGGCGGAAAATACATGCATCAAATATTGACTGGCACAGCATAGAGGGCATATCCAGATGTTCTCCAACCATAAGCACTCGCCTCGTGTTTCTGGGTTGCTGGGTACGCCGGGGCAGTTGGAAAAATGAAACTCATGTCAAACTTTACGGCTCCGAAACCTGGACATTGCTGAAACATAACATCTCGAAACTGGGCATGACTGCATCCACAGCGTGGAGGTCTCTGCTAAAACAGACCTCCACCCAATCTCAGAAACACTTGACAGGCGCCGAGTTTCTTTGTTCGGTCATGTTGTACGGCTGGACCAGGAAACCATTGCCCACAAGATACTACAGAAGTTGTTCCTCATCGCCAAACGTCTTCCTCCGACCGATCGGATGCGCAGAGGAGGCCGTCCCCGAACAGTATGGCTTCAGCATGTAGCAACCTCCTCCTCTGCCATGGACGAGGCTTGGAACCATGCCACAGCTGTGGATCATGGATGTGACCGACAGACACAACGGGTCTCAGACGCCTAAGCGAACATTATTATTATATTACTTGCCAAAATTATATTTTTATAAATGAAATTAGCCACACCGCTATTTGGATTCTTAAAATGATAATTCTGTCATTCGAAACTAAATACATTGTGGGCAGATGACAACACATCTTGTCATCGATTCATTTGGACGAATTGCATGAAAATATAGTCAAAATGCAACAAATATAACACAACAGATGGTAATATAAAGAGGTTCATTAAAACATAGTTTAACTAGACGTATACCCAATATTATGTGTGATAGAAACTACACCCCCACTATCCAAATTTAAAAATATATGAAAACCAACCAGACAACTCATTAAATATGTACAATGAATCATTGAAAGTGCTATTGAAGAAAATAATGTGTACATAATTTCCTGATCAAATACTCTATAAATAAATAAAACGAAAACTCGTGGCGTTTGTGTGAGATCAAGAAATTAATATAAGAAAAGAAGATTCGAAAAATAAACATAATATAATCAGAAGATTAGAACTAAGAAGATGAAATGTTGCAAAGGGTTCGCCTTGTGGATTTTGTCAACTAAAGATAAGGGTCGCTTTTTCCTCTATTTGCCTCGAAGTGTGCATGCTAGATGTTTTTTACGCCTTTTTTGGAACAAAAAATATCGAAGATCATACAGGGGTTCGGACTTGTGTCCATCTGGCCAAGAGATAGGTATCCTGACCACTCAGCCACCACTGTTCATTCCAAGCATGTTTTAATAGTCGACTACGGCGTGTTGTGCATGGGGCTAGCAACCATTATTTTAAAACATACTTCCTAAAGAAATCACTTCTGAACAAGCGTGTGCATGTGCTTTGATGCAGGTTTACAGTAAGAGAGCCAGCTCCAGCGATCACGCCGTGCCTCTAATAGAACGAGAATTACACAATGAGACGGAACGCACATATTAGACACGCCTGTTAACCACTGGGATTCATCTACTAATCTTAAACTATCGTTCTTCCCACTCCTGAGGTCCAATCGAAGGATTTATAGGGCTAAGTACAATAACACACACACACACACACACACGTGTGCATATGCCATAACATAGCTTTGTGCCGAAGGATGAGAGCCGGATGCTGCTGAATCCAAAACAATAACATGGTCTTGAGGAATAAAAACCACTGGTGTCTGCAGCCGTCGCACAGTGTGCAAAGTTTGTATTTCCTTTCTGATAAAAAAAACAACAACACGTGAAAGTAATACGGCTGTGGACGTATTTTCTTCTGGTTCCTTCTTGGTCATCCTCTTCGTTCGTTCTCAATCTTCAGCTACCAAGCCCTAAGCAAGAAGTTATCTGGGGACCGGACTGCGCTGTGTCATAGTTTACAACTTGACTGCGATGTTTGCACCTTTCGGTCTGACACATCCATCTGCAGCAGGCATTTTTTATTACCGGGTTAGCCTTCCCTCTTTGACCCCCCCCCGCCCCCCCCCTCCTTAGCCAGTCTGCTCTGTTGTGGCCTGTTATCCCAGATCATTGCGTGGAGGTGTAAAAGGGTCTTGGCAGCTCTGATCCCTTTAGATTTGAAGACTGACGTGTAAATAACTCGACATGTCGCTCGCTATTCGTGAGTCTCATTTCAGAATAATTTGCTGAAATCATGGCATTCAATCAGGCAGATGTGTCTGATGTCGGGTAGCCTAAGACTTATCCTTTTGTTCTGCAAATCCATCTGGTCGGCTCTTAGAATTTGCTCTCACTTGTCTTCCGTGGATTTGTCAGTCAGATTTTCTTTAAGCTACTAGTAGTCTGTTTTAAAAAAAAATTGTTTTCCTTATTATGGCTTAATATGCATTGGGAAGGTGCAGCTCTCGACTTTCCAGCTTCCAGGCTTTTCCCTGTTTAAATTTTGCATGTCCAGCGGTATAGGGTCTTCCTTTGCCGGGTCTGGTAGCATTGACAGTCATTGTGAGGGGCGTGTCCCACGTCACCTCTAGGAAGTATGTCAACATCGATGGTTCAGAGTAATTAAGAACCTTTATAGTTGCAATAATCATCAGGATGTTTGTTGAATAAAATAATTGCAAATATAGATAAATGATGTGAGGTTATGTTGGATGATAATATGCAATTTTAACAAGTTAGTTGCCCATCGCAACCGCTAATGACGACACCATCAGACAGTTTTTGTTTTGATGAAGTAACTTGCGCAGAATTTTGATTATAGTGAGGAAGAAACTGCTCTGTTCAGCAACCTCATTCTCTGGTCCCGAACTACCTGGGACCAGTGGCAAGACAAATAAAGACGACTTGAGGTAATTCAGGATGCACGCACGTTGGTCCCACTTCCTTCGAGACCCGTTTCCGTTCATCACTTAATTAATCAGCAAATACACAAACTGAATCAGCCATAAGCGAGTCCGGGGAACGTCTGTTCTGACTGATCGTGAGTGTTTGCAACCAGTGAGCTCAGTGAACCATCATCATATCCATGCCATTCGCCTTCTTTGTGAACACGATTGGGTTTCCCCTGAGTACTGTTGTGATGAATGTGTATGCAGAGATTAACATAAGTAAACAAGATAGACAGGAGCACTTGAAATGGATGCGTTTCTTAAATCCTTTGTTCTCTTTATCGCTTTAGTAATGTTGAACGTTCTATTTAAAAACTTCAAATTTAATTAAATAAGAACGGTTTGATAAATATTGTTTTAGTAAAGCTGTCCAATAGTAAGCAGTTTTCTTCTTCGCCTACTTTCTTATTAATCTCCACCTCCGTCTTTTTATCTTTACGTATATTTTTCTGTTCATTTCTTCTTATTCTGCTATATTTATATTATTGTATTCTTCTCCTACAACGTCTCTTTTTCCTATCTTTCTTCGCTTTCCAGTTCTTAGTATTTGGTCTTGTTCGTTGATTAACGTAGTTGGCAGATCACTCGCTTTGCACTGTTTGGATACATAGTTCAACTCCGTTACCAGCACCTCCAGTCGCTCCAACTGTAAATGGGTAACAGACTTATAGAAGGACAGGCATCATGGAAGGAACTGGGCATCCCACCGCATAAACAAACTCTGCCCATTGACAATGATCTCTCTAGCACTTCATCCACGATAGCAATGTCTTCTGTAGAACTGCCTTATATGTTGCTTTGTTTTTAATTATGGCTCTCCTTCGTTTTTCTTCTTCATCTTTAAATCTTTTATTATTAGTATTTTCTTCATCTTATTGGTATTCCCTTTCTTATTTCTTATCTGAGCTGTAGATTTATACATTTTTCATCCTAATACATTTTCTGACGCGCCAACATCAATCGAAATTAAATTGCCATGTGTCATCAGGCTTGTGGTCCATTATAGCAGATTTCAACAGGCGTGTATGTCAGGCTTACCTTATGTAACCTTTGACTGTCTAAAGTCTGCCTTCTGGGCTGCAGGTTTATATAGCTCTTGGTCTGGTCTATGCTCTTCTACTTACCAGGAAGACGTTACCTGGTAGTCATGTGTTTATTTATCTCCTCTCAGCACGACTTCATAATTCAAGTTTGTGGAGAGCCTTATTTTAGTACAGTGGTTCTCAAACTACAGCATGTAGGCTCATCCGGCCCACACAACATTTATTCGGCCCGCACCCAACTTGAATTATTAATAATACATTCTTATTCCAGGTAGGAACTAGTAAATACAATAAATAAACAAATTAATAGCTTTCTGTTGTCACATGCAGTTCAGTCAATGTATCTTTTTGTCAGAACATTTGCTAAGGTAGAACATATGTCTCATTATATATCATTTCTCAGTGTAAATACAATGTCATTTCTAAGTAATTCTCAGACTTGTCTTTTGATCTGAACAATATTTTGCAGATTACACAAGCAGATATTAACATAAACCGTATCATTTATTAACTTGATGTTTTTGCTTTGGCCCGCAAACGTTTTTAAATTATTAAAGATGTGGCCCTTTTACTGTAAAGTTTGGAGACCCCTGTTTCAGAGCAAATTATTCATGTGTCCATCAGCATCTTTTTAGATTTAGACACTTATTTTAGAACAAACTTTTCATGCACCAATTTACATAATTTTAATTCCGTATTTTAGAGTCCTCTCTCGTGCGGCCCTCATCTTTTTAGCTTGAGGCACTTATTTTAAAGCAGACTCTTCATACGGCCCTCATCATATTTGAGACCTTTATTGTTAGAACAAACCTCGCTCCGCCCACAGCATATTTTTAGTTTGAGACTCTTACTTTAAATCAGATCTTCGCGCGACCCTCGACACATTTGAGACCCTTATGTTAGAGCAAACTAGGCATGGCCCGCAGACAATTCATGTGGCCCCTATCATTGTTTGAGATCCGTGTTTTAGAATGAACTACATAATCGATAGCAGAACGTCAAATTGAAGAACAGTTCTGTCCCGGTTTGTTTGCCCATGCGTCGCTGGTGCTTTGTTTTGGTATTGATTGCCGCGATAAGGCGCGCCACGCGAGGGTCTCCACAGGGCGACGCACTGCATTATCAGTTATTTGACCTAACGCCTATTTGTTTGTCTATTCTCAGAAACAACAGTCTTTCCCGGTGACCGGTGTTTGTTTTCCCGGAAAAACGGACCTGCGTGTTTTTTCTTTTTTCCTTAAAAAAAATGTCTTCCGCGTCTTTTGATCTGAAATAACTACATTTATTTCCCTCATGAACTTGATGATCTGTCATAGACTTCTCTCGTCATCTTACAGTTTATCTACTGAAATATTCATGTCTATTCCTCTCATAAACTTGACTGTCAAATCACTGGTACAGGGTTCAACTCCCACTACCGGCAGCTCCAGTCAACCCAGCTGCAAATGTATACCTGACTTAAGGTTAGGGAAGGAAAAGGCAGCGAGAAAGAGAATTAGCCACCCCACCTCACAAGCTGAGGCTTAGTTTACTGAACAGCGGCTCGTTGGTTGCTTGGTTGGCTGCTAACTCCCACAATGGGTTGGTAGCCCTTTTGTGCGCTCTAAAAAGGACGGGACTTGTGCTAAGTCTGCTGAAAGACCTGCTTAACCTTTCATTTCCCCCATAAACATGCCGACGGTCTTACCGATGCTCGACTTCTTACCGTCTATCTACTTAAATATGTATGTATATTTCCCTCATAAACTAGACTGCCTCTTGTAGACTACTCAATCTCACCCATTTCCCTCATACACGTAACGGTCTGTCACAGACTTCTCTCGTCCTTTTAGAGTTTATCTGCTCAATCGCATCTATTTCCCCCGAAAATCTGACGGTCTGTCACAGACTTCTCTCGTCACTTTGCCGTTAATCTACTCAATCTCATCAATTTCCCTTGTAAATTTAACGGTCTATCACAGACTTCTCTCATCTTCATACTGTTTATTTACTCAAATAATCGCATTTTCGTTCCTACTACTTGCGGTCGTCCCGTAGTTCTCATTTAGCTATACAATTGATATAGAGAGAGGCATATACATGTGGAACTATTTGTAAAAACGTAATTTGTGCTAGAAGTTCATGTTTGATAACATCGACGTTAGAATGATCTACGTGCGTGTTCCATGCAAGGCTTTACAAGTGTGTATCGCTTATATATGTTGCCCCATGATTCATTTGTTTGCTTCATTTGGATTACACGCTCGGACGATCGCTCACCACATATTAATATATTGGGCCGCCTTCTTGCTCTGTACTCTTCTTTGACAGGTGTTGAATTGAAACTTCCGCTTTTCTCTTCTGTTCTTCAGTAAATCTTATGTGTTGTTGTTGTTTTGTAACATGATTATTTATGAAGGTTATGTGTGCGATCTACAGCTTTATTGGTCGTTATACTCTTTGTTGTACTCTATTGGTCGTTGTATCTATCAAAATAAATTCCCCACCCCCACCCATGCAAGTCATTAATTAGATCAGACATTTAACAAAAATATGATTACACCATTGTCCCCTACGTCTCTACATTATTTACACCAACAATGTTAGACTTATCATCACATTACGTTATCAGTGAAAAGACAGGCCCATTTGGTTCATTTTGTGTTTGTTAGTGAGTTGTCTGGATACCCACCGTAAGCATACTTTCCAGAATTTCAATCGACCATGCATTATGCTGTTTGCTGAGCCATGCGGAAATTCTGTTGCGGCTGCTACACTGTCTGTAGTGACTCTCCTGTCATCTCGAATCATCTGCCCTACCCCCTGCACATATGCTGGTGTTGCAATCGGAACAGGACGACCAGGTCAGACATCATCAGCTAAAGTTTTCAGAAAAAAATGTATCAAACCAGTTATACACTACTTTATGCGACAAACAGTTCTCATCGTAAACAGAAAGCATATCCTTATAAATTCATTTTCAGAAATTCCTTTTGCCCACCAAACAAAAATCGCACAACAGAGCGCTGGTCGTTGATTGTACACTCTGTGCACGGACGTCATTTGTTCTTATCTGTGCATACGATACCTAGCTCCTGCTACCAACACAACGCCTGATGTTGCTGCAACCCAATGGCATCTTTAGAAACTACCAACTGCTTTTTGCAACTATTCCCTATCAGTTGTGTGATCTATTTACTGGTTTATCCTCTCTCTCTCTCTCTCTCCCTCTCTCTCGCTCTCTCTCGCTCTCTCTCTCTCACACACACACACGTGCGCGCCATTGTGTATGGTTAGTACACGTATAGCGTAGTTTAGTCTATTGCGGAATCCAGTCTCCTTTACTGGGAAGGAATAGAAATAGGGCTGTGCATGGGACTAGCAACTTCACCAAATGGTGAAAGAATTGTTCCATATACTTCAGTGCCAGAGTACACAAAGTGCTCTAGCTGATATTTCCTTTGCGTGGAGAGAAATGTACATGAATTAATGAATGCAAATACTGAGTTCATATGTAGTTATATGCTGTGGAAGGTACGTCGATATTCGTAGATACATTCCCGTAGTAATCTCTCCTCTCTCTCTGTCTCTGTCTCTCTCTCTCTCTCTCTCTCTCTCTATGTATATATATATATATGTATATATATATATCCCCTCTTTCTTCCTTCATTTCTTCCCCTCCTCTCTCTCTCTCTCTCTCTCTCTCTCTCTCCACACAAAAAAAAACACACACAAAATCCGAAAAGTTAGTTGGACAGCGTCGTCAAGTGGTTAGTGGTACGCTCACACACCAAACTTTCGTGTTTTTGAATTCATGAGACGGCAAAGCTGAATCCCAATGGGATGTGAACCCATTAAACAAGTGCTGAATTCGAGTGCCCTGAACGTAAGACACAAAATACAGTGCAACACAGTGCACCATTTTAAACAAGGCGAACGGAAAAAAATGATCATAGGAAGAAACAATATGCCAATTCTAATATTCTAAGCATGTGTAAATACAGACAACTTAAGAGTGCCTTGCATGTGTTTAGCAACCTGATTATGTAAAACAAATGACTACATTTACCGCAGTCCGAGAGCACAATCATATCGAACTGTGCTCGGGGCTGGACAAAATGGAATCCTTGTAATCTTCCAACGTGTAGGAACAACTGACTAACGAAAGTTGTGCATGGGGCGAGCAACCTCATCAAGTAAAGGCATTGATGTGTAGTTATTCGAAGCTATTCGTGCTCGGTTAACTTGACAATGTTTCTTTGGTAAAAAGTAAGATGGCCGCACCTTAGTAGATGCGCTCTCGACTCTCTCCGGTGTTTGTTTCGAATTTTCCGATGTTTGGTGTTCTTGTTCAGAATATATTTCACAACACCTTCACAAGGTGGTATCAAGGACTTCATTTTGTGGAATTGATGTGCTTTCGATCGGTTATCCTGTTTGTTATGCTGCATTTCATGCCTCGCTCAATCCGTGAGGAAGACCAGTCCATGGCGGAGTTCAACGTTCTGCTTAAACCAGAATTCAGTCCAGATTATCACTACTCAAAGAGCTTTCTTCTCGGACTGAAGCCGACTTCCTCCTGCCCGTCCCTCCCGCCACCGGAGGCTACACGATACCTATCCCGGCCTTGTATTCTCAGCACAGCAAGGGTCACGCTGACGAAAAGGTGGACACAATCAGAAGCCTCGGCGGCGGGACGCGTAAAAACAGGGAGCTTGACATGGACAGACACGGACAGCTTGACACAAAGACTGGTCAACTCACTCCTCGCGGTGGTCATCCCAACGCTGCGGAGTACATGGCTCCACACGGGGAACCTGTAGGGATTTCGGTCGACACGCTACTCATTGAACACAGCCTCAGCAAGTTGGACATGGTAGTGGTCGATTGACGCAACGGGCCTTTGACGCCTACGCGAACATAATTACTGCAGTGGCTTTTCTTACATACAGATGCGTGCTGGAGAAGGTAGACCATCGTCCTCTTAACTAGTGAAATGCGATGCTTCTAAGTAAAGTCAGTGTCGCTATCCAGACTGCCGTGACACGGGTCTACTTCCAGGAGCGCGAATGAGGAAGTAAGGTTGTAGTTTTGATCAGTATGTTTCACCTTACCCTGATAGGTCTTTGATCCCATCCACTGCTACAGCAGCTACTACTGGATGTGTTCAAATACAGACTTCGTGTCAGAAGGTCACATTTGCTAGTCTCTGTGCTTCGTATGCGACAATAAAAGTGAAAGAAAGAAATGTTGAATATCAAAAGCGCTTTGGAATATGCTTCCTCCAAAAAAGGTCAGATGCAGGGATGGGCCTTTGCTTAGTGGGGAGCGACAACGAGAAGAGGTACATGGTCCATCGCAGTTCCTTTATATGTTGTTGCTCCAAGTCGTCTCTCTCGTCTTCTCACTTGGTGGCTTAGCTGGGGTTGTCCATCCCAGTTCTGTTTTATGTTGTTGCTCCAAGTCGTCTCTCTCGTCTTCTCACTTGGTGGCTTAGCTGGGGTTGTCCATCCCAATTCTGTTTTATGTTGTTGTCCCAAGGGGGGAAGAGAGACTAGAAGACTGACAAATAAAGGCCACGCATGCGTGTTATCGGAGTCCGAGCGGGGATTAGAGAATAGTAGCAATATAATCTGCCAGACGGGCTGTAAGAAGCGACTAAAGTTGACTGGGCAAGCTGTCACATCCTGTAGAAACCTGGAAGCCACAAGAAAAAAGCCCAAAAGACTTTTACACCTCAAGCTAGTAGAGGATACAGTGCCAAGTCAGGAGTAAAAGTCCTCATGCAATGTACACTCTAGGTTTGTATTTTGTTAGAACGATCACTTCCGCTGCTCGCTGTATTTCTTTCCCAGCAGTAAAATAGGTACCCATTTACAGTTGGCTCAACTGTAGCGTGCCGATAACAGGAGCCGAACCCGGTGCGCTTGGGGTGAGAAATGAGCGCTTTTGCACCATTTTAATCAGACGCTGATTTGTTGAATACCTTAATATTACTTTCTTGCTAGAATTCCATTGCTTTCCACGTTGGACAGAGTTCAAAGCAAACTGCCTCCTTTGTTAATTCTGGCATTGGTTTCCTGGTTGGAGGGATACCTTTGGTGGTGGAGGTAGTTGTTCTTAGCGCACACTTTTCTTAACTGCTTGTTGCTTCAGGTGTTGCCGTGTTCAACATACGATGGCGTCTGTGGATACCAATACGTTCTACTGTTTGTTGTTGTTGTCGTTCGTGTCCGTACTTTTATTCTGACACACTCGTACTTTTGCTCAGCAGATACTTACATCCATCCATTCATCTATCTGTCTATCTATCTATCTATCTATCTATCTATCTATCTATCTATCTATCTATCTATCTATCTATCTATCTATCTATCTAGCTGTCTGTCTGTCTAACTATCTATCTATCTATCTATCAGTCTGTCTCCGTCCGTCCGTAACCCGTCCGTATTTATCTATGGTACACTTTTATTCTCTCTCTCTCTCTCTCTCTCTCTCTCTCTCTCTCTCTCTGGTTGTGTGTGTGTCATCTATTTTTGTGTGCATGGAACTACCATCTGTTCATTGTGCGTATATTATCTTGCCATTTTAATTTTGCTGTCTCGACATCTCTTATACATTTGTCATTTTCCATCTTGCTACTCATTCTCATTCTCCCGTTCCATCTCTTCTTTATTCGTCTCCTTTATCGTTTCCTCCATCATTTCGTCTGTCTAAATATCACCGACTTCACTCTACATCATATCACATTTAAACTCACCCAATTTCGAACCTCTCTTATGTTACCATAGTCATTGTCCGGTCTCTACACATCCCCCCCCCCTTTTTTTTTCCCATTCGCCATTTGTTTGATTTCTCCCATGCCCCTCGAGTAGACAGACAAAGCTATGATTCATCAAAGGCACGCGCATTTCCAAAAAGAAATCCATCTTCTGGCGGCCTGATAAGACAAATAACAGAAGGATAGAATTTCTGTCCCAGACATTCATTTGTCGAGTATTTATGTCGTGGTACAAATATAGAGCCGTTAATCGAGGACTAGATAATCCTGGGCGTGTTGGGGTACAAATATAGAGCCGTTAATCGAGTGTTAGATTATCATAGCCTCGTTATGTCTTGACACCTGCCATGCGCGAAGCGGAGATCTAAACACTAATGTTATTTATGTATTTTTAAATATATATAATTGTGGCCTATTTTCCCATTGGGGTTTTTGGTGGGGGTGGGATGGATTTATAGGGCTGAGGACAAATTACTGCTTGCCCCGACAGTCGCCATGCAGTGTGTAGGCTAGGTTTTGTTACATAAATAATAACCTAGGCTGTTGGAGGATCTGAACCTGTTCCCCATTGTTAGCATTCGCTTTTCGTTGTAGAGGTACTGAGTTCAACTCCCATAACCGGCACGCTGTTAATGGATACCTGACTAACTGTTGGGCAAGAAAGGGGGACTGGCCACCTCGCCTCATAAACAAGGTTCATATCGTACACTGAAGTATCTTAACATGTGATTGTTGACAGCAGTGTCTGCAATGGGACGACCCTTACCTTTTACCCCTGGGGGAACTGAGACGCTAGTCTGGTCAGGCACAACATACTGACCAGGACGTCACGTCAGGGCCAAGACACAATATACTGACCAGGACGTCACGTTAGGACCAGGCACAATATACTGTCGAAGACCACTAATCTCTCTTCCATTAAGCATTCCCTGGAAACAGGCGGTATTCAATACAGCCTGACTTACGAGTTGCAGATCGACGTGATCCCCTAAGTAGTGAGCGTCACACAGCCAAGCAGAGCACAGCCACCACTTGGAGGACCTCGGTGCACCTCTATCATCACGCATGGGATGTGAGGAACTACAACCCTCTACCAAACGCTCTTTTCAAGACACACACAGAAGTAAACATACTAATAGTGGGCATTAATCAACTTTTGATCCCTTAGTCATGTGACGATTAACATGTCTGCTGATGGCCATGTCTGCTTTATCTGTTCCTTCTATGTTGGAGACCTTTGTAGCAGATGTTCGGCAGTCATTTTATCATTGCCGCAGACAAATTCATCGGCATTTTCTATGCTTATTTTATTGAACAGATGGTATGTCAGTGTCTGGTGGTCTTTGCGAAGTCTAAAGATTATCACGTGTTAACCTCTTGGGCTAGTAATGCGTCATTTGATTGTTTGCCTGGGTGCCCTGCTTACCAATTGTTCCTGTATCTGCACCTGGCAAACATCATTGCCTTTTCACAAATGATATGTATATCAGGATGTTGTTGTTGTCATGCATTCAGTGGGTATGTGTCTGTTTCATCAGAGTGAGAGCAATGTCTGCACAATGACAGGTCCTGGGGATTGATGTGGTTCAAATTGCTGACTATGGTGTGTTCTGTTCGAACAAATAATGAGAGTTTGATCTCTTCTATGTAGTTTACTTTTGACTGTGACATTTCGCTAAATAAAATGCGTCCCGTTGTTCCCGTCGCTCGCCTGTTTATCCAGATTTATCTGGTATTCTTAAAAATTCGTTTTATTGTGTGGTTACTGCAGGGTATATCGAATTGTTGTTTGCAGGCAACCAATATCAAGTTTAGGTAGCTTTTTACCTTCCATTGACAGTCTGTTAGCTTTCTGTTACCAAAAATGAAATTCACTGTATCACAACTCTTTTGAATAGGTGACATAGTTGATAGAGTATAACTCTTAGATTCTGTAGGTCTGTTTTGCTGTATTTGGCTGCCTCCCCAATGCCGCAACCATGGACAGCACATCTTCTAGAGCACCACTTGTCTCTCTCCATTTTCATCTGCCATTAGAACATCTTCTAGTACCACTAGTATTTCTTCATTTTCATCTTTCGTTAAAACAACTACTAAAGTTTTCGATTTCACTGCTTCTGCTTTTAAGTTACCTGAAAATGTGTCCACTTAGTTTTCTTTATGCAGTTTTCAAGGCCCAGAAAGATTCCTTCACCTTCATTCTCTGTTGTATTCGCTGCTGATCCATCTGTACATACATAGGTCCAGCTGTTGCTCTGGTAGTGATTCTCTATGTGTTTTTAAACTATGGCTCTTCTTTCTGTTACTGTGTGGCTGTTGTAATTATTGTCACAGTGGAGGAATTATTTTTAAATGCTCTGAGAAACAATGTTTTCTCCACATGGGAAGCATGTGTGTTGTTTGCATGGGTTTTCCTATGTGATGTGCCATGTACATGATCTGTTATATCCTTTGTTTTTGCTGGAACTACACAATTGCTCCTCTCGAGTCTTCCCCTATCCAAACCCATCAGGTACATTGGCTCATCTATCAGTGTTCTCAATTTCTCACCCTGTTGGGTCCTGCTGTCCCTTCTGTCCTCCATTGGTCGCAAGTTCGTCATCTTTGTAGCCCTCCTCACGCCATTGTTATGATTCTCATTGAAGTTGTCCATGCTGTTATGCAATATTCTAGGACTGGCCTCATATCCAGTTCACATCTTCTTTCATCTGCTCCGCAAGTTTTTCTCGTGATTGACATTCTGTCTTGAACGCATCCGGTCGCTCTCTTTATCTGTGATTTCTGCGTCAGACGCAGATCAGAGGTAATACTTAAATAGTTTGTATTTTCATCCAGTAGCGGGTTTGTTTCCATTGAGTGTTAGTGTAGAGCTGTGTGGTTAGTTTGAGAGGAGAAAGATTGTATATGTGGTTGTTTCCTCGTGTCTATTCATTAGCCATGCCGCCCATTCCTCCAGTGATGTAAGTTACTGCTGCATCCCAATTATTGTTGCTATTACCTTGTTGCTATTACCTTGTTGCTGTTACCTTGTTGCTGTTACCTTGTTGCTGTTACCTTGTTGCTGTTACCTTGTTGCTGTTACCTTGTTGCTGTTACCTTGTTGCTGTTACCTTGTTGCTATTACCTTGTTGCTGTTACCTTGTTGCTATTACCTTGTTGCTGTTACCTTGTTGCTGTTACCTTGCAGCTGTTACCTTGCTGCTATTACCTTGTTGCTATTACCTTGTTGCTATTACCTTGTTGCTATTACCTTGTTGCTATTACTGTGTTGCTATTACCTTGTTGCTATTACTGTGTTGCTATTACCTTGTTGCTGTTACCTTGTTGCTGTTACCTTGTTGCTATTACCTTGTTGCTATTACCGTGTTTGCTGTTACCTTGTTGCTATTACCTTGTTGCTATTACCTTGCTGCTATTACCTTGCTGCTATTACCTTGTTGATATTACATTGTTGCTGTTACCTTGCCGCTATTACCTTGTTGCTATTACCTTGTTGCTGTTAGCTTGTTGCTGTTACCTTGTTGCTATTACCTTGTTGCTATTACCTTGTTAACTTAACTTAACTTAACTTAACATCTTTATACTGGTTTAGAAGACCCTGCAGTGTCTGTATACAACCAGTTACATTTACATCACCTTGCTCTAAAATCTATGCGCATCCAGTTTATTCTTAAATGCATTAACTGTCCCTGCCTCCACTACCTCCCCTGGCAATGCATTCCAAGCAGATACCACTCTCTGACTAAAAAAATATTTCCTAATATCTAACCTGGACCTCTCTTTAATCAGCTTGTAGCTATGCCCTCGTGTTATTGTAGGTGGCTGTATTTTAAAAAACTTGGTATAGTCTAATTTATCGATTCCTCTGATCATCTTATAAACCTGTATTAAGTCACCACGAATTCTTCTCTCTTCGAGACACTGTAGGCCGGCTTTTCTGAGTCGTTCCTCATAACTGTAATTCTGGAATCCCACTATCATCTTTGTCGCTCTTTTTTGTATTCTTTCTAGCATGTTTATGTCCCCTCTATGATAAGGACTCCACACCTGTACACAGTACTCCAATCTAGGTCTAACTAAAGCTTTATACAGTTTGACGATCACTTCCTTGCTCCTATGTTTAATATTTCTTTTTATCATACCTAACATTGCATTTGCCTTTTTCACTGCTACCTTAACTTGCTCACTCACCTTTCCTGTATGATCTATTATAACCCCTAGGTCCCTTTCCTTATCTATCTTTCTAATATTGTTTTCTCCCATTCTGTAATTATGTTCCATATTGGATCTACCCATGTGGATGACTGTACATTTATCTACATTAAACTCCATTTGCCAGCTTACAGACCATTCTCGAATTTTATCTAAATCCGACATCAATATATCCACTTCCGCTTTAGATGAGACACTACTGCATAGTTTTGTGTCATCAGCAAATTTTGCAATCATTGATCTCATATCAATGTCCAAATCATTTATATATATCAAGAACAAAATTGGTCCCAAAACCGAGCCCTGTGGCACACCACTTTTCACTTCACTCAGAGTACTCCTTATTTATGCCCACCCTCTGCCTTCTTCCCGTTAACCAATTTTCAATCCATTTGGCAACTTCGCCACCTATTCCATGTGATTTTAACTTTCGAAATAATCTTTGATGAGGTACTCTATCAAAGGCCTTTGCAAAGTCTAGATAAATAACATCCACTGGCTCCCCTTTATCTATGATTTTAGTAACCTCCTCCATGAATTCAAATAGATTTGTTAAGCATGATCTCCCTCTAATAAACCCATGCTGACTATTTCTAATTAGATTAAATTTGTCTAAATGCATTACAATGTTTTCTTTGATTATTGACTCTAACAATTTACAGACTATGCTCGTTAAACTCACCGGTCTATAATTTGCCGGATCTGATTTTTTGCCTTTTTTGAATAAGGGGATCACTCCTGCATCTTTCCAATCCCGTGGAACAATCCCTTTTGTAAGTGATTGAGAACATAATATAGCCAATGGTTTTGCTAGTTGGTTTCTAATTTCATACAGCAATTTTGGGTGAATACCATCTTGACCTGGACATTTATTCACTTTCAACCCCTCCAATTTTTTAAAAACCATTTCCTCTGTAATACAGATTGATCTTAATCCCGCTGTATCCATGTCTCTTTGAAAAATATATATAGGCTCTGGGATCTCGGAGCAGTCTTCCTTTGTGAAGACTGTGCCAAAGTACTGATTGAGCAGATTAGCAGCCTCCCTATTCTCACTTATTATTTTCCCTGTACTGTCTATGAGAGGGCCTACTTTGTCTTTCGTTCTTTGTTTATTTCTAACATAAGAAAAGAAGCTTTTACTGTCAGTCTTGATCCTCTGAGCAATTTTTTTTTCAAAGTCTATTTCTGCTGTTTTATTCGCTTTCTGAGATATGTTCTGCTTGTCCAAATATTTTACATATGTTTCTTTTGATTTACCTGCCTCTATATATTTTTGCCATGCTTTATTTTTTGCTCTTCTACATTTCACTACAAATCTAGTTATCCACTTTTTACGCTTGGGGTTTACCTCCCTACATGGAACACATTCCTCTTTTAGCGTTTCTAGAACTGTTTTAAAACTTTCCCACTCCTGTTCAACATCTGTTCCTACAATAATATCTTTCCAGATTATGTGGTTCGCTGCCTCTTTCATCCTCTTAACATCTGCCTTAGAGTAGTCGTATGTTCGCGTGTTTATGTTTACTTCTTTCCCTGCAATAAGATCCCAACGGATGATTTGATGGTCACTTGAGCCAAACAGTTCCCCAACGGTAACGTTTTCAATCATATTTTCCTCTGTGGTAAAAACTAGGTCGAGTATGTTTTTGCCTCTGGTGGCTGCTTCTACATGTTGAATTAAAAAATTGTCCGTTATGCACGTAACAAAAGGTTTTGAATCTACAAGTGCTTCTGCCATATCCCATTTTATTTCTGGATAGTTGAAATCTCCCATTAGTAATAATTTCCCTTTACTTGCTTTTGCTATACTACTAATCAGCTCCTCATCTTCCTCTTTTTGACTTGATGGAAATCTATAGCACACTCCAATCACTGTTTTTTCACCCCCACTTTCTATTTCTCCCCATACACTTTCATTTTTGTTACCACATGATAAATAATCTTTGATCGTTGCTATTACCTTGTTGATATTACATTGTTGCTGTTACCTTGCCGCTATTACCTTGTTGCTGTTACCTTGTTGCTATTACCTTGTTGCTATTACCTTGCTGCTATTACATTGTTGCTATTACCTTGTTGATATTACATTGTTGCTGTTACCTTGCCGCTATTACCTTGTTGCTATTACCTTGTTGCTGTTAGCTTGTTGCTGTTACCTTGTTGCTGTTACCTTGTTGCTATTACCTTCTTGCTATTCCGCTCTCTCAAAGATCCACCAGAATGTGGGTTTTTCTCTTTAATTTTGCTGGGCAATGTGGGTGATATTATCTTCAGTTGATCGCAGTCTGAATCCAGCTTTCTGTGGAATTGAACGATGTTCTTCTTCCAGGTGTCACGTGCGTCTGATATTTAACATGCGCTCAATCAGGTTTCCCACAGTTAAGTAAACGGATCGGCCTGTAGTCTTTTAAATTTGTTACGTCTTTGTCTTTCTTTGGAGTTGGTATCAATATGGCCTCCTGCACTAGAGTTCCAATTTTACAACTGTAGTTTAGAACTGCCAGGATATCCTTGTTCGTGCGGGTGATCATTTCATTTCTTATCACACCTTTTCTATCTATCTATCTTCAGTCCACTTATGTTGTTTGACGTCGTGGGGAGGTGTGACGTCCTTTGTTTCATATTTTTTTGCCAGGTGAAAATCCACTGGTGACTTTCCAGGTCAATCTCAGCATCTGGAATATACGATCACCTATTTTTGGGACTGGTGGAGGTGGACGCGTAAATTAGAGCAAGATAGGCCCGCAGCCTGTCAGGCGTCAATTATGCCGCTCCGCTAACAACATAACCAAGACCTTACGTTATAGTAACACAGTCCCCTTTTTGCGACATATTCTTTGTGGGGCCCTTCTACTTCTTCTGCGTTCATTCTCAATCCTCCGCTGGGATCAAGGCGCTGAGCAGCGCATGAGCTGTGGTGGTCAGCGACCCATAGCTGATTGCTAGCGTCAGGGCCAGCGAACCAGAGCTGCCAAGACCCTTCTACACCTCCACGCGGTGATCGTGGATAACAGGCTGCAACAGGGCAGAAGGGATCGAAGAGGGAATGGTAACCCGGTACTTAAAAAATGATTGCTGAAGTCGGATGTGTTGGACCGAAAGATGCAAATATCGCAGTCAAGCTGTATACTACGACACGATGCATTCCGTTCTCTGGACTACATTCTGCTATATAAACCCTTTCAGGGTTTGGTAGCGGGAGATTGAGAACGAAGAAGAAGAAGAATCCCCCGCTACCAAGCCCTGAACAGGGCATTACAAGTAGCAGGATGTAGTCCGGAGAACGGATTTGCTTTGTGTCGCTAGTTTACAGTTTGACTTCGATATTTGCACCTTTCCGTCCGACACATCCGTCTTCGGCAGGAGTTTTGTGGGGCTAATATCCATATAATAATTTGAGTAGATTTTTAACTTGCATTCTGCCCGAGCAGCGGCCGTTAGGCCTACATCTTTTCCTAGTGATTGTTTTCAACTTCAGTGATCTGATGGCCACCAACATTTAATCTATTGTTAAATAAGCCATCACGTGTTCTTCTTCTAAAACATATGTTGCTATGCGTCTTTTCCTTTTTGATTAGGATTTTTATTGTGATCTGTTTCGCACTAATGTTCCATAAGTGGAGGTGCAGATTTGTTCCTGTAAATATAAGGTGGCCCTTCTTGATTGTAAATTGCTTGGTGTAAGATCCTTCATTGTTCAGTGCTCCGACTAGTGTCCAGTGTTTGCTTCCCTCTCTATCTACGTGGGGTGCATTCAACTTATTACTTCCTCTCAAATTTGAATGTCCCATATCACACACTACCGGCGGGGAGAACGTATTAGATGTTAGCGTTTCGGATACTTTTTGTGTTGTGAAGCCTGTGCACTCTTATCACTCTTCAGGTAACATATTCTTCTTCTTCTTCTTCTTCTTCTTCGTACGCTGTCAGACGTCAACCTGTATTTTTTCGAAAAAAACAGCAGTCACCCTGAGGCTGTCGGCACTGCCATAGAGCTTGTCTAGTGTTGCCACTGGTGATGGCCACATGTGCTTTCTCTGGTCCTCGTATATCGGGCAGTTTTGCAGCAGATGTTCAGCGGTCATTTTCCCTGTGCCACAAGTACATTCGCCAGTGCCACCTATCTTCAGTTTATTGAATAGATGGTACCTTAGTCTGTTGTGGCCTGTGCGGAGTCTGAAGACCACGACCTGCTCTCTTCTGTTCAGCTGGTAATAGGCATCATTGTTTGTGTAGCCAGTATGTTCTGTTTCCCATTTGGCCATGTATATGGCCCTAATAAGCCTTTTGGACTCTTCGTAGGTCACACTAGAATCTGGTTGTGTTAGTCTTGCACCTTCTTTTGCCAGTCTGTCTGCCTCCTCATTGCCTTGGATGTTACAGTGGGATGGAACCCACTGTACCACTACTCTTTTTGGTGCGGACTGCTGGCATAGTTGACAGAGTACTGCTCTTAAATCATTAAGTTCAGTATTGTTCTGGCTTTTTAGTGCTGTAACTACGGCTAGGGCATTTGTAAACAGGACTATCTGGCTTTCATTGAGGTAGCAAATTCTATCTATCTCCCTTTCTCTCTCTCTCCCCCCCCCCCCCCCCCACCCCTCCCGATTCCTGTGATACACACGCGTAGTTGGACGGGCGTGTCATGTTTATCGTGTGAAGCGTGGCATGCCCCCATACCCCTAATTGACGTTTCGATAACTGACTTTATATGATGGCATGCATACGTGATGTTTCCTATATGTTTATCCGTGTGGTTGCTTTCTACATCGTGGAATCTTAATTGTTTCCGTTAAAGAATTTCACACATACAGCTTCAACAGGGATTCCCAACTTGTGATGGAGCCGGTGGCAGGACTGTTTCGGAACCGTCAATCTGTTAAAAACCTCGGTATAAATTTTGTTCTTTACAAAAATATAAATTATCGTTAAGACATTTATTGTCATTGGTGGAGCTCTCTGAGAGGATTTACAGTGCTGGGGAATAAATGCCGCTTGGTTCCGCAGTCACCGGGCCCATGCACATGCTAGGTTTGTATTGTTCCTTCCGACAGAAGCAAAAAAAACACACACGTTACTTTGCGATTATTTGAACGTATATCATCTTTGACGGAAGCCAGAGGTTCTAAAAACAAGTTCTGATCAGAAGACCGGTGTTTGGACACGTGTTCTCTGCGTCAGAAACTGTACGCCCCGTGTACAACATGTGCATTTTAACAGACGTTTGGCAGTTGACAATAGAAAAGATAGACTGTTAGCAACGTTATGAGCAAACATTGTAGAGGTTACTGAAACTGGCTTGCATGAGACCAGAAAAGTAGGCGGCTACCTCTATTCTTGCAGATACAGAATATTTCAATCATCTGCTAGTCTGCACACTCGATTGCAAGAATATACAGAAACATCTACACCTTTGCGTAGAAGAGTAATGACTAAGTGAAGCGAACTTTCTAAGCATGTCGCAAAAGACGACCAAAGAAGGTTGTGACTGTGGCTAGTAACCTCATCATATAAACCGAAATACTACAGAAATCACAATTGCCAGAGCTTTCAAGCGTATTTTAATCAGGCAGTCTGTTAGGGGCCATTTGCAGTTTTGTAGCCCTGTCTCCACTTGAAACGAAAAGGAGACAAAAGGAATGTTAGAATATTCTTTATTTCTGGCGTTAAATTTAGATAAAGGGTAGTGCGGGAGAGAATTATTTTATCAAGTATTTTCCGAAATGTGAAGGTTGGTAATCCCTTAGCTTTATTATAAATGCATTTGCTGGCTCGTGCAGAATATCTGCCCCCTAGCGGAACTCTACAATATGGCAGAAATAAGAGCAGAATATATGCCTGATAGTGGAACTCTACAATGTAGCAGAAATAACAGCCTTTGTTACTATTAACATTGGTTATTGAAGCTTAGAAGTTTGCACAAACAATGCGTACACTGCTTTCAAATTTTGAATAGTAGTAGTATACAGTAAATTGAGAGGGGGGGGGGGGAATCCACAATACTTGTTGTCGAAACCAGTTTGGAAAATAATCACCAAAATAGATATAGGAGAGAATTCAGCTTTAAAGATGAAAGTGTCGATTTACTTGACAAACTTACATAATAAAATAAAGGCATTTAATTCTTAAACGTTGATACACGAGGGTGTCACATCAAACTGTTTTAATCCTGCGTGTTTTGTTTGGTTTTTTTAATGTGTTTTTTTAAAACCATAATTAATTTGAAGCGTATATACGCATTTAAGTAAGGTGCGATATCAGACTGCTTTAATGCAAGGGAAAACATGGGGTTCGCTATAGGTGAGGTAAGGCGCTCGTCTCCCAAGAAATAAACGAAAGCACGAAATCATGGAGATTTCTAATCCTGCCTCTTTCAATCGTCCTTTGGTCTCAAGAAAGGTAGAATATGTGCATAGTCCTATCTGGGATTCACGATAAACTCGAATAATATGTCCAGTGTACACGCTGTGGTCGTGACAGAAACCTTGGTAGTTTACAATACAAAAGAGCAGGCTGTTAGCCGCTGTCTGGACACAAATTCTAAAGGTAATTAAATAGTATTTTGTGTGAAGACCAAAAGGTGACGGACCCACCATCATGAAAAGACAAAACAGGCCATTCGCCAGTTTGTCAGCATACTCGTTTTTGGGTGTATACAAAGGCCTCTCGACCCCCTGAGTAGAGAAGAATGAAGAGGGGAAACGCTTAAACACGCACACAAGATACACCAGATAGACGTGCAGGTGGTAAGATGAACTTACTGTTCTCACCCCTCTCTCTCTCTCTCTCTCTCTCTCTCTCTCTCTCTCTCTCTCCACTGCACCTGGCACCATACATTCCACAAAAGACGGTAAACGTATGTACCTGCTGTACATGACTGGGTTTGGTTGTTGTTGAACAAACCTATTACCATTCGTCACTTTCAACCACTACAAACAGTTATGTTGGTTATGTCATAACTATCATCATTCTCTCGTGGGGTACCCAGGGAGGAAGGAAAATAACTATATCAGAGTGTACTATTATCATTGTCTCATGGGGTACCCAGGGAGGAAGGAAAATAACTATATCAGAGTGTACTATCATCATTCTCTCGTGGGGTACCTAGGGAGGAAGGGAAACAACTATGGATTAAAAATAACTAGAAAAGAGAGTTGTTGATTCGACGCCATTTCTACTGCTCCAGTGTTCATTCCCATCGATGGGATCCATTGGGAGGATTTATAGTGATGGGGAATAAACGGCATTTGCCCTGCAGTCGCCACGAACTGTATAAAGTAGGTTTTTATTTTACCTCCGTGTCCGCGTGGTCAGATAACAGATGTGTCACACAGAAAGGCCCGGATGTCGCAGTCTCAATGTAAACTGCTGCACAACATTCGATTATTACGATCGAAAAAGAAGAGAATATAAGAGACTTATTGAAACCAGCCGACTCATGTCGAGATATTTCTTAGAGTCCACAACTGTAAGAGTAGACGTAAATGCTTTCATTGTAGGCTTTCTGTCATTGAGTCGGATGTAGTTGCAGCCGTATACTTTCTTAGTTCTTAGTTGACGTGCTTCTATAGGGGCAGATGCCCTTGTGCAGGTACCAGCTCTGGTATGGGCTGGATATAGCCAGGAGAATGGTTTCCTGCCTAGCGGGCTAAACTTGAGCAGCTTATTGGAGGGTAGTTAACCGATGTGCGAGTCCTAATAGACTCAAACACGAGATCAAAGTAGACCCACAGCCTGTTAGGCGCCATCTATGCTGGTCCAAACAAACCACCTAACCACGGTCGATGTTATGCCATGTGTTTTACTGTGCCCTGAAGACTATGGCCTTCCGTCCCATCACGTGTCTTTTGTCCTTAGTGCTGACAGCACGGGGCTATTGACTGACAAAGTCCAGATTTTGGAGCTATGGGCGGCACATTTTGATGCCGTCATCAACTGTCCTTCCATCATCAGCGAACAAGTTGCCTCAATTTGCTATTAACCAAGGACTTAACCTCGAGCCCAGCGAGAGTTTAGAAAAGCTATCAGATAGATGTCCTTCCGGGTCACATTCCCTTCCTGCTGAGGTTTACAAAGCAGATGTGCTTCTCCAGAAACTGACTACACTCTTACAATGTATATGAGAAGCCGTGTAAGTTCCACAGAAGATGAACGATGCCACTATTGTACTCCTGTACAGGCAAAAGGGCAACCGTCAATCCTGCGACAACCACAGGGCATCTCCTTGCTGTCAATTGCGGGTTCAATTCTGGCCCGAGTCCTGCTCAACCGCCTAACTAATCACCTTGAGCAGGTTCTACTTCAAGAAAGTCAGTGTGGTTTTCGTGCGGGTCGTGGGACGGTCGACATGGTATATGCAGTCCGTCAACAGGAGATATGTCAAGAACAGCATCGTGACTTGTACCAAGTTTTTGTCGACCTGACCTTGGCCTTTGCGACCGTTAATGTGGAAAGGGTCTGGCAAATCATGGCGAAGTTTGGTTATCCCGACAGTTTCATTGTGGCATGATAGCTCGAGTACTGCACACATGTGAATTGTCTCTAGCCATCGCAGTCACCAACGGTGTCAAACAGGGTTGTGTGCCGGCGCCGACACTCTTTAGTATGATCTTTGCAGCAATGCTCTCTGTTGCTGCTGTACATGGTGATGCTACTGGCATGTGTATCACGTACATGGCGCATGGTCGGTTGTTCAATCCAAGGCGCTTGAAGTCTTACACGATGGTGAGCGAGGACACTATCTTGGATCCCCTGTTCGCTGACGGCTGCGCTCGTAACAGCTCATCAGAACTAGATATGTAATCCACCATAACGCAGTTTTCGGCGGCATGTAGCAACTTTGGTCTCACGATCAGCAGTAGAAAACCGACGTGCTATTTCAGCCTGCTTCTGGGTATCCGTCCATTGAACCAAAAATTTGCGTACACCACCAGCATCTTCACGTTACTCGGCGGCACCCTCACCAGACAGACCAATATCCGCTTTGAGCTTGCCAGGAGGATTGCGTTTGAGTGGCTGCAAGAAGAGCTCCCAAGAGAACTGGTCTGGATACTGATGGTTCTTATAGCTCGCTGGATGTACATACTCCAACTCCACCCTCTCATGTGGATGTCCCTGCTAGTCACGCGTCTATTTTCTAGTTTACAATGTCATGATCCAAAAGACGGCCGTTGTTGGAGTTCAAATTGCTACCCCAATCCATTGTAATGTTATACTGCTTGTACCTTGTAGGTCAGGATCTCAGCCCTTTCATTGATGCAAACCCTAACATGCTCTTCACACGTATGTGACACTCAAGTTTGTATGTGTGTCCGCATGAATACTGCGCTCAGTCTTTGATTGTTTAGGTACTACTACCAGTTGATGTGACTCGCAGAAGCACACTGTTTAATCCACTGCCTGCTTAGCCAATCGATCTAGGTGTTGCGGACTATTTTGTTGATCATGGTCGGACCTTATATCTACCCATCCTTAAGAATTAGGTACCAAAGCAAGTCTGGCCGTGGATCAACATGCCTAATGTACTCAATGAATATGAGATGGTGCTATAGTATTAGCGAGGCTAGAAATTGCACCAATCAATTTGAGATAGTGTTAGCGATGTTAGAAATTGCACCAATCAATGTGAGATAGTGTTAGCGAGGCTAGAAATTGCACCAATCAATTTGAGATAGTGTTAGCGAGGCTAGAAATGGCACCAATGAATAGTAACACACTAACCTGCTGCACACGTTGTAAAAGGCAACTAAAGAGGGTTGTCCATACGGCTACCCCATCATGTAAAAACTTAAAGCCAGAAATACTTCAACAGATACAGGCAGGTCAACATAAGACGACTTTGCATGCACTTGTTGAAGACCAATGCTCCACAGGGAGTTGAAGCTGTTTACATTAATACCATTCGTTATGTGCTGAAAGATACTGCGCATCTATATATCTAGATGGCAGCGATGTCGATTGAGTATAGTATAACAGGAGCACAATGTAACATACAGCCAGTGTTTGTGAAGATTGTACGTGTTGTTTTTGTGTATTCTGGAAACTGTTACGATGGCATTTGCGACTAAATATTTCATAGATCAAGACAATCAGAGACAGATCTATCTATCTCTCCGCCGGAGACTTCCTCTGCGATTCATCACCTCCTCCTGTAATTATCCACCCTCTGTCATCACTTCTTCCTCTAATATCATTAAAACATCATTAGCTCTGCGGTAATGGACTAAGATTTATCCGCACATCAGACGATGAACATCTACGTCTTCCGCTCGATCTGCTGATCGTCCCTCAACAGACTCGCCTCGATATCCGAGTGCTTCCTAGGTCAAACATAACACTGTTACCTCCCCAGCCTGTTGCGAGTAGCGACTAATGAAAGCTGTTCGTGGAACTAGCAACCTCACCATGAACAAATATTTGCTACTGAAACCGCACTGGAAACAAATGGATTGAGGATTCCATAAAGGCTGGTTAGAGGAAACCAAATGATGCGTTTGACTCTGGCATCTGAAATGACAGGTACCTTATGATGATGGTGAATAACGGGATCAGATCTCTGGGGCACAAGTTATTATTGGCCGGAAATGACCCACAATTACCATCGATTTATCCAGCTGTAATATAATATTTCATGTTTAACACGTGCAGAGTCTGGCGTTGTAATTAGGTCTTTCACCCATCTTTACGTTGATTGTTTATTATTTCTGTTTGTTCAATTTCATGTTCGCTGTTTTATATTTCTGTGGTCCCAATTTGATTGACAACCTTCAGACTAATTCCGATACAGATTAATATATATCAGTATAGACTCACTTTGTGGGGGGCATCTTGGAATTGGCGTGACACGTGCAATAACTCAGCAACAGCTTTCATCCATAACAGCTTTCATCCCCTAACGTATTTAACGTACACTAACCATGCAGAGGTGTACCGGATCTAAGTTGTGTTACTTTATGTTTTAATCTTTTCTGAGACATACTTGCGACCATTACTCTTTCTCTCTGCTCATACAACTAGCGACCATTACTCTTTCTCTCTGCTCATACAACTAGCGACCATTACTCTTTCTCTCTGCTCATACAACTAGCGACCATTACTCTTTCTCTCTGCTCATACAACTAGCGACCATTACTCTTTCTCTCTGCTCATACAACTAGCGACCATTACTCTTTCTCTCTGCTCATACAACTAGCGACCATTACTCTTTCTCTCTGCTCATACAACTAGCGACCATTACTCTTTCTCTCTGCTAAGAAACTAGCGACCATTAGTCTTTCTCTCTGCTCATACAACTAGCGACCATTAGTCTTTCTCTCTGCTCATACAACTAGCGACCATTACTCTTTCTCTCTGCTCATACAACTAGCGACCATTAGTCTTTCTTTGTGTCGAGACATTCTAGCTACCATTATTCGTTTATCTGTGGGCGAAGTGGTTAGGAGCGCAACTCATAACTGAAACTTGCTTGTATACGTAGTCGAGAAACAGCGTAGTCGCCCACTTGTAGGAAGTAAAATCAGTCGGTCTGAAGTCGGATGCCCTGGGCCCCTTAATGTGCAAAACAGTACTAGGCACTACTGATCAGACTGCTAGTTAGGGTCAGGCACAAACATTCTGACCAGACTGCTAGTTAGGGTCAGGCACAAACATTCTGACCAGACTGCTAGTTAGGGTCAGGCACACACATTCTGACCAGACTGCTAGTTAGGGTCAGGCACAAACATTCTGACCAGACTGCTAGTTAGGGTCAGGCACAAACATTCTGACCAGACTGCTAGTTAGGGTCAGGCACAAACATTCTGACCAGACTGCTAGTTAGGGTCAGGCACACACATTCTGACCAGACTGCTAGTTAGGGTCAGGCACAAACATTCTGACCAGACTGCTAAGTTAGGGTCAGGCACAAACATTCTGACCAGACTGCTAGTTAGGGTCAGGCACAAACATTCTGACCAGACTGCTAGTTAGGGTCAGGCACAAACATTCTGACCAGACTGCTAGTTAGGGCCAGGCACACACATTCTGACCAGACTGCTAGTTAGGGTTAGGCACACACATTCTGACCAGACTGCTAGTTAGGGTCAGGCACAAACATTCTGACCAGACTGCAAGTTAGGGTCAGGCACAAACATTCTGACCAGACTGCTAGTTAGGGTCAGGCACAAACATTCTGACCAGACTGCTAGTTAGGGTCAGGCACAAACATTCTGACCAGACTGCTAGTTAGGGTCAGGCACACACATTCTATATATATATATATATATATATATATATAATAGAACGGCATCGAGGAAGAGAAATGGTCACAAACAAACTTTTATCTCGTGCAACCAAGTCTCTAACACTTCATTCCTATCTATCTATCTATCTATCTATCTATCTATCTATCTATCTATCTATATATCTATCTATCTATCTATCTATCTATCTATCTATCTATCTATCTATCTATCTATCTATCTATCTATCTATCTATCTATCTATCTATCTATCTATCTATCTATCTATAGATCTATCTATCTATCTATCTATCTATTTATGGGACTCTTTATACATAGGTATATAAATACATACATACATACATACATACATACATACATACATACATACATACATACATACATACATACATACATACATACATACATACATACATACATACATACAAGCGGTGACGTATGCATAATTGAGCGTGCTGCAGTAATGCTTTTTATTGTTCGTTCTGGAAACTTTTAGGATGACAAGAGCGAAGAAACGTTCGACATCTTACCTAGGTAAAAATCAAGGGGACGAATCTATCTATTCCTTCCCTCGATCGATTTGTCTTTCCCGTGCTTGTGTCAGTGGCTCCTCTATTCCTCCTGTAATTACTCACTCTCTCTCGTCGCCCATTCCCCTCACATCATTAAGATGTCATTTGCTCCGCCGTAATCCTGGAATCAGATCTCTCGTGTCCTAGTTATTAGTGGCAGGAAATGACCCTTAATTATCATCGATTTATCCAGCTGCGATTTAATGTTATTTCGTGTTAAACACCTGCAGTGACTGGCATTCTAATTAGGGCTTGCTTTAACCTTTTTTTGCCTGGTTGTTTCCGTTTCTGTAATTCCAGTATTGCAGTAGTATTTTTCTCGGGTTCCTGCTTTGTTGAAAAACATGTTCAATTCTGTATTACACGTGTGCATTCCATTGTAAACAGGATAGTTGGTGTTGTTTATTGCCCACAATGAATAAATGTTCTCTTTTGTGCACCCTGAAAAGGGCGCTAAGTACCGGGTTGTAGTAGCTTTCCTCATATCCCGAGCATGCTGATGAAGGTGGACCGCGGTTCTCCAGGCGGTTGTGCTGTGCTTGGCTTCATCTGACGGTCACTACTACGGGGATCACGTCCATCCACATCTCGTCAGCCAGACTGCCTTGAAAATAGCATGTTGTCATGAGACGCTATATGGAATAGAGATAGTGGTTTTGGTCGTTATATTGTGCCTGGACGGACTAGCGTCTCACTTCCCAAACAGGATAGTTAATACGCGGTACATGTTTGTTTTCGTTATAATTGTTGGCTAATGTGAAAGCCGGTCTTTTCAAATGCAACTAAGGACAATCAGATTGTGTTGGGAGACACACTCCTACAGTATGTATAAATGTATCATAATAAGAATATGAAAGGCTTGAGGACAGACCGAGCAATCGTGGAGATGGACTAAGCTACAGCTGTGGGGCAGTCTAAACAGTCGTGGGGACAGACTAAACAACAGATGTGGGGACAGACTAAACAACAGACGTGGGGACAGACTAAACAACAGATGTGGGGACAGACTAAACAACAGATGTGGGGACAGACTAAACAACAGTTGTGGGGATAGACCTAGCAACAGTTGTGGGGATAGACCTAGCAACAGTTGTGGGGATAGACCTAGCAACAGTTGTGGGGATAGACCTAGCAACAGTTGTGGGGATAGACCTAGCAAGGGGATAGACTAAACAACAGAGGTGGGGATAGACCTAGCAACAGTTGTGGGGATAGACCTAGCAAGGGGATAGACTAAACAGAGGTGGGGATAGACCTAGCAACAGTTGTGGGGATAGACCTAGCAAGGGGATAGACTAAACAACAGAGGTGGGGATAGACCTAGCAACAGTTGTGGAGATAGACCTATCAACAGTTGTGGGGATAGACTAAACAACAGAGGTGGGGATAGACCTAACACCAGTTGTGGGGATAGACTAAACAACAGTTGTGGGGATAGACCTAGCACCAGTTGTGGGGATAGACTAAACAACAGTTGTGTGGACAGACTAAACAGTCGTGGGGTCAGACTAAACAACAGATGTGGGGATAGACCTAGCAACAGGTGTGGATCCCCACAGTTGTGGGGACAGACTAAACATTAGTTGTGGTGATCTCAGAGGTAGAATCATTTCCTGATATCGCTGCCACACGTCTGTAGACCTACCTCCCTGTGTTTCCTATAACCAATCTGCACAACAACGTTTCCGTGTCTGCTGTTATGACGAGTTCTTTGGCTGTTTGTAGAGTTGTTGCTATGTGTGGCTATTCTTATGTTGATCCAGAAGTTTGTTTTTTTAAACATTGACAAAAAATGTATATGCTGTATGTAGAAATAAGTAATATCAGTGATGATAAAATCAAAGAAAATTATTCACATATTATTACAATATTAATACCGAAATATACGTATGTTTGAGAGAGAGAGAGAGAGAGTGTGTGTGTGTGTGTCATTGTGACCTGAAAATGATTTCACCCGTTTCTGTGTGGTAAAACATAAGATAGAGAACGGATTGATTAGACAAATTAATAAGTCTTCACATTTATTGGCGGAAACTTTTGAAGAAATATTTCATAGTTAACGGTTTTCAGCAACAACAAAATTGTCGTTCTTTTTTTTTTAAGCGTCTTCTTAAATATTACGTTATGTCGTAGTTTACAGCGAGAATTGGATATTTGCGCCTTTCTGTCCGACACATCCAGTTTCAGCACAGCAATTTTAGGGATCAGGTTTGTTTTCCCCCTGTGATCCTTATTTTCTTAGACAGACTGCTCTATTACAGCCTATTATTATGGTCGCACATGGAGGCGGAATAGGGTCTTGGTCAGCTGTGATTCGCTGATCCTGACGCAAACAGCCAACCTTGGGTCATTCATTTTGGTCGTGGTGAAAAAAAAAAACGAAAGCAGTAATGAGAATGGTTGATATTAATATATTCTTCGTCTGCTTTTTCTTTCGTTCTCAAACTCCCGCTATCAAGTCTTGAAAAATGGCTTTACAAGTAGCAGAATATTGTCTGGAGAACGGAATGCGTTGTATTGACTGCGATATTTGCACCTTCCGGTCCGACACATCCGACTTTAGCAGGACATGTATGGGTACCGGGTTAGCCTTCCCTCTTCGATCCCCTCTCCCTAGCCAGTTTTGTCCCATTGCATCCAGTTATCCAGGATCACCACGTGGGGGTGTATAAGGTTCTTGGCAGCTCTGAGTCCCTGTCCTGACGCTAGCAGTTAGCTTTGAATCGCAGGCCTCTACAGCTCATGCACTGCTCGGCATCTTGGTCCCCATTTTAACACGAGTATAATAGTAATAATAATAATGTTTGCATAGGCGTCTGAGGCCCGTTGGGTTGGTCGGCCGCATCCATGACCCACAGCTGTGGCGTGGTTCCAGACCTCGTCCAGGGCGTCTGAGGCCCATTGCGTCGGTCGGCCGTATCCATGACCAACAGCTTTGGTGTGGTTCCAGACCTCGTCCAGGGCGTCTGAGGCCCGTTGGGTTGGTCGGCCACATCCATGACCCAAAGCTGTGGCGTGGTTCCAGACCTCGTCCAGTGCGGAGGAGAATGTTGATATCTGCGGGCACGGCCTCTTCTGTGCCTCCAGTCGGTCGGGGGAAGACTTTTGTCGCTGAGGAACGACTTGTGTAGTATTTTGTGCTGAAGGTCACCAGAGCGCAGCAGACGTGCGTCATCGACATCTTGTTGGCCTTGGCCTATGACTCGCACAATACGTGAAACTGAAATAAAACTTAACCTGCGCTTCGACTAAAAGGCCTTCCTGAGGCCTTCCAAAACAAAACACCTATCAGATAATAACAGCATAGAGACCGGAAAGGTACTTATGTGCCCGCAGCCAATCTAGATTTTCAGTATGTTCCAAAATAAAACAGGACGAGCCATGCTTAGAATCCAAAGGGAAGTTAAAAGGGAGAGAGAGGGAGAGAGAGAGAGAGATTGACCTGAGGCAACTTAGCGGAGATTGAGATTGTGAACCAAACCTGGGACGCATAACGAAGGATCGCTGCTGACCAGATGAAGTGGGAGGAACCTTGTGCTGCCCCTAAAGACGCCATAAGCCGTGATGATCGGTGATAGCTTTGTCAGCCATTGACCAAGGATCAAAGGCTAGAACAGCTATCTGCCACCGACATCCTGCGTGCTTTAATGAGGTTGGGTTGACTTATCTCTGACGTAGTAATCCTTCACCGTCTTTCTTTTATTGTGCGTCACTGTGTACATCCGTTTGATTTCTTGTTTTGTTTTAGTATCAAAATTCGTATTTCCTGTGCCGTGCTCGAATTTCCTGAACGACAAATCCCGAATTGTGACCACTTTAAGAAAATGTCATTATACTGATCTAGCGAAGCCTCCCATTCCGTGCGGCTCGGCCGACTGGGAAAATACGGTAATGCCCAGCCAATTATAGACACTTCATCGTTGACGGAAGGAAAATCGAATTTGTAAGCCGAGTTTTATTCCCTAATGTAATAGAACTCGGCTCCCTGGTCTGAAGACAGCCGTCATAGCTGGTCAGTAATGTTGTTAGGTTGAGCGCCGTTGTTGTAGAGCTGGTTTGGTCTGTTCCTAGGAATCAACGTCACTGCACTCCGGGCATACCCATAGGTACTCAGTCCATCGCAGTAGACTGAGTGGTCTTGAGGTAAGACGTCGATATCAGGTGGTGGAGGTAGCGGGCTCAAATCATGCTGGAGAGCGAGATTTTTTCCCCGTGGATTTTCTGGTATTTCCCCAGATCTCTGGGTAGTAGACATATGACGCCCATGTGCAGTGTTGCGCACGTTAAAAATCCCTCGGCTGTTAGAAATCGAAAAGAGTAGGCTTAACGGACGCTGCCGAGGCAACGTTCTTCTTCTTCTGCGTACGCAGTCAGACAGTAAC
Organism: Ariolimax columbianus; assembly: GCA_036924085.1. Taxonomy (NCBI): domain Eukaryota; kingdom Metazoa; phylum Mollusca; class Gastropoda; order Stylommatophora; family Arionidae; genus Ariolimax; species Ariolimax columbianus. The sequence goes on along the minus strand of JAVGWX010000002.1, from coordinate 149,956,545 downwards.
CACTATTTTTTTTGGAAAAAAGCGGCGGTCATCCTGAGGCTGTCGCCACTGCCATAGAGCTTGTCTTGCAGTTCCACTGGTAATGGCCACATCTGCTCTCTCTGATCCTCGTATGTCGGGCAGTTCTGCAGCAGATGTTCAGCGGTCATTTTACCAGTACCGCACGGGCATTCGTCGGTACACCCTATCTTCAATTTGTTGAATAGGTGGTACCTCAGTCTGTTGTGGCCAGTGCGAAGTCTGAAGACAACGACCTGCTCTCTTCGGTTCAACTGGTAATAGGCATCGTTTTTGGTGTAACCAGTATGTTCGGTTTCCCATTTGGTCATGTATCTGGCTTTGATAAGCCGTTTTGACTCTTCGTACGTCATACTGGTATCTGTTTGTGGTAGTCTTGCACCTTCTTTTGCCAGTCTGTCTGAGGCAACGTTCAAAATTGTTTACAATTTACCCAATTTATTATGGTATCCACGCCGGTGCTACGGAGCTCGTGCATTATGATGAGATTCTCCAACAGTATGGAGAAGAACAGATCACTTGTGGGTTAACCCGTGTGTGATGACGTTGATTCTTTGACTAAACTAAACTAAAGTTGTTAAAACATGTGGCTCACAGCAATTCTGGTGGTTGACTAGGACTGCAACCCTTATCGGGCTGATGTGCTGTTTCAGCAATGAACCAATATTGAAGCCTGTATGCAGAATATTTCTTGATGTCTAAAATGATCTGAAATAACCAAAATGACTGTTGGTGAAAGAAGAGTTCTTTCACTAAAAAAATTATAACTCGTAACAAACATTAGCAAATCCTAACGATCGTGTAATAAAGTCATAGAATGATACAGTTGCCTAAACGCATTATTGGTACCGCTCCATGGTAGATATGCAAACAATTAGACAGCCAAGAAGGTTTGAACATGTCACAAAAGCTGAAACCGTTATACAATAGAGATGCTGCAGAGCAACTTTGCTTTCGTGTTGGTTTATTTTATTTTTGACAACCAGCCAGGGCAGCTGCACAAGTCTCTTTATAAAACTTGAAAGTTCAGCGTGATATGTTCAGCTCAACCCGACGAATAGCTCGCATCAAGTTAACTGTTAGCCAAAGCTAGCGATGATAGATCTGCTGGAGTTCCCCATGAGTAGTGTTCATTTTCCCCGACATAAGACTTCTGGACCAGTTATATACGTACCAAGATGGCGTTTAACGGGCGGTGGTCTAGTATTTTTCTCGTGTTTTAGTTCATAATGGGTGCGGTCAGACCACGGATTTGACTGTAATTCACACTACTTGACGAATTACACTTATGAAGCGTGTTGTGGTTATCCATTTGGATTAGTTAGTTCGTTTATTTTGGTGTGTTTTCCCCTTCGATTATCCTTTCATGGTCATCAGCTATTTGAAATAGTATTTCGGTTACCCTGTATTGTATTTCCACGGTCCAGTGCACACGGCCGAACTTCACGAGATTGGCGTCCTTCGCCCTGTTTGCTGACCGTGACGGTTTTAGTGTGGCTGAAAAATGTACACAAGGGCCAATAATAATGTCCAAACACATCGCCTTGTAGAGATTGGGCCCTGTACGGTTCACAACATGTCTGTGGCACATCGTCATGTTGTCGAAAAGCCACGAACAAAAACGTTGGGCGATCTAATCCCGCAAGTTTCAAGCTACTCCTATTCTCAATGCAGGTGGGAACAGAGTGCCTGGATCCCGAGTTAACCTTCAGTTGTCTTGACTTATGTTTTACCACTGGTCCAATGTAACTAGGGACCAGAGAGAGAGGTTGATGACCAGCTCAGTTTCTTCCTCACTATAATACAAACACATTGCTAGTTATATCATCAACACAAAACCGATGATATCGCCATCATCGCCTGCGATGGATAACTAACTAATATACATATAAGAGAACATCAAATGTTTTGTCAGTTTCTTCCTACTTTCCTATCATCAGCATATCCTTAGCTGACATCAGCTTGTCTTTAACTGACATGAATGTGCCGTTAACTGCCGTCGTATAGTGGTCACATGATGCTATGTTGTCATCTGACGTCAATTTCTTGATGAATGTCTTTTTCTCTTCCCTCTCATCCACCATCGTGCACCTCCAGCCCATTAGACTTACAAGGTCTAACGGGCGTTCTCTCCTTTCCCCCATCTATATGCTGTACGAATATATTGTTCGTGCGATATTGAGATAGAAGACTGATGTCAGGGTCAAGGGAAACATACTACTCGAGATCCCACCGTACGTCGGTTTTTTATTAAACAACATACTGATCTAGATCACACCTTACATCAGTTTCTCATTAAACAACATACTGATCTAGATCACACCTAACGTCAGTTTCTCATTAAACAACAAACTGATCTAGATCCCACCGTACGTCAGTTTCTCATTAACATACTGATCTAGATCACACCTTACGTCAGTTTCTCATTAACATACTGATCTAGATCACACCTTACGTCAGTTTCTCATTAAACAACAAACTGATCTAGATCCCACCTAACGTCAGTTTCTCATTAAACAACATACTGATCTAGATCCCACCGTACGTCAGTTTCTCATTAAACAACATACTGATCTAGATCCCACCTTACGTCAGTTTTTCATTAAACAACATACTGATCTAGATCCCACCTTACGTCAGTTTCTCATTAAACAACATACTGATCTAGATCCCACCTTACGTCAGTTTCTCATTAACATACTGATCTAGACCCACCTTACGTCAGTTTCTCATTAAACAACATACTGATCTAGATCCCACCTTATGTCAGTTTCTCATTAAACAACATACTGATCTAGATCCCACCTTTCGTCAGTTTCTCATTAAACAACATACTGATCTAGATCCCACCTTACGTCAGTTTCTCATTAAACAACATACTGATCTAGATCCCACCTTTCGTCAGTTTCTCATTAAACAACATACTGATCTAGATCCCACCTTACGTCAGTTTATCATTAAACAACATACTGATCTAGACCCACCTTACGTCTGTTTCTCATTAAACAATATACTGATCTAGATCCCACCTTACGTCAGTTTCTCATTAAACAACATACTGATCTAGATCCCACCGTACGTCAGTTTCTCATTAAACAACATACTGATCTAGATCCCACCGTATGTCAGTTTCTCATTAAAAAACATACTGATCTAGACTCACCTTACGTCAGTTTCTCATTAAACAACATACTGATCAAGTCCACACCTCATATCCTTGTTGGTCTTTTGAAACTCTGTTTTGTTACAGCAATCTGACAAGCGAGGCGGTGATCAACACTGTTATCCCCATAATGGCGAGCCTTCGAAAAATCCTTTCTTTGCACTATAGTTCAAAGAACCCATATCCACTTTCTTCATTACGTCTTGGGATAAGTCTTGTTCTTTCTTGTTCGTCTTCAGAACTCAGCTTCAATGACTCTAACAAAGGCAGCAGCAGTCACATTGAGGCTGTGTATATTTCAGTACAGCATTTCAGGGAATGACATTGGTTGCTGCCACCTGCTACTCCTTTCACTCGTGTATGATAGGCACAACTGCAGTTCCGCTGGCAAAGCGGCTGTACCACAGGTATAATAATCCGTAGTGCCAATCTTTATTATAGAGATGACATCCCAGTCTGTTATCCCTGTGCTTAGCTAGAAGGTGATTACATTATCTCGCCTGGAGAGTTGGTGGTAGACGTCAGTTTCTGTATAACCAGATTATACAAGATCTCATACAATAAAAACACTTTGTCTGTATCTGTTTTCTGTCTGTAATCATGTGAATTGATCAGGCAGAACAAGTATCTAACGCCCGGTAGTCAAATATGAACTCATTTCTGCATTTAAAAAAAAATTTTTTGCATTAACTTGTTGAACCAAGGGCTTTATTCCAGCCATCTCTCCATCTCATTGTTGGCCATTTGAGTTGGCGCTTGAAGCTGTAGTCACCAAGACGTCACCTTTTGTGTTTATCTGGTGTCAGACATATGCGCCACATGCTGGGTCCATCTCCAGTGTCTGTTATATTAACCAAGACCTCGCATATTGAAACATTGAACACTTTATCATCTAGATCGAAGTAGCAGCTTTTTCTCTGGGGTGTATATCTGGGACTTCTTTAATGAGTGCCATAATCGTATCTGACTAGCAATCCTTGCTTCGAAATACAGAAATGCTGAGCTATGGCATGAGTGAATATTCAGGAACCTGTATAGATATATTGTCTTGCACGTGATGGGGTTTGGGGGAATGAAAGAACTGACATCTTGACCTCAGGGGCACCCACAGTGGGGCATTAACAATGGATCTATCTATCTCTATCTATCTTTAGTCCACTTATGTCGTTAGATGTCGTGGGGAGGTGCGACCTCCTTTTTTTTCCATATTTTTGGCAGGTGAAAATCCACTGATGACTTGCCAGGTCAATCCCAGCATCTGTTAGCCCCTGGAATATATTATCACCTATTTTTGAGACTGGTGGAGGTGAAAGCATAAATAGCAAAGTAGACCCGCAGCCTGTCAGGTGCCATCTAAGCCGCTCCGCTAACCACATAACCAAGACATGTTGTTATAGATTAACAATGGATAGAGGTGATTTTTTTACTTTATCAGCAACCACTTGTATGGAGACACTGCAATTGATGAACAAGCAATGCAGAGATTGCAAGGTTTTGAAATCATACGCAGGTTCAGCAGACTGGTGAACCTGGGAAAATAGAGCTCGAGTGTGTACAACAAACGGGCTACAGGAACCATGAGTATCTACACTCTTCACCACATACTGAGAGGGACTGATCACCTATAGGTCAACTCTTAACAGAACTCCGTCATTATCTGCTATGGGACTACCATGACCATTTTACGTCTTTATGGCAGAATGATTGGCGCATTCACCTCTCCCGGCAAAGGAGCCAGGGAAGTTTTCTAGTCTCGCGGACTTCTCTTACCCTGCTGTAAATGACACCTTAATTAACGCAAAAAAAGTCAAGATGGCGAAGAATAGAACTGGTCATGCTCACTTCAGGAAAACCTGACACGTTGAAGAAATGAATATTTTTAAAAGATATATTTAAAAGAAACTGGTTGTATACAGACTCTGCAACGCTTTCTAAACCAGTATAAAGAAGTTACGTAAACTTACATTGCTTAAGCACCGGATGATTCCCGTTGCAATACTTTATTTTAATTAGTATTGCTGATCAGTAAATGACCGTTTTCTTTCTTCTCCATTTTAGGCGCCCCTGAGATCGGCAAGAAAGCACAGAAATCTCGTAAACGCAGGCCACCACCATTCCCCGAGGACGAGGAGGAGGCTCAGGTTTCAGCGGAGCCCGTTGCTGAAGGCGAGGAAATGCTTGGGAAACGAGTTGGAACTGGTGAACCGGTATCAAAGAAAAAGAGGCGGCAGGCTGGGCCCCCTGAACCCAAAAATGCTCTTATGCATTTAAATGAACTGAAACCAGGCACACAGTTTAAGTTTATCTCTCAGACAGGGCCGGTACATGCTCCCGTCTTCTTGATGGCCGTGGAGGTCAATAATCAGACATTTGAAGGGCGAGGCAGCTCAAAGAAGCTGGCGAAGCTTCATGCTGCAGAGCAGGCTCTTAAGTCTTTTGTCCAGTTCCCTGATGCCTCAGAGGCACATCAAGCATTAGGTAGGGGATTTCTGCCATCTACTGCTGACTTCACTACAGACAGTGACATTTTGGGTTCTCATGTTTTGTTCAACGATTTTGAAAATAACAACGGAGGCGGAAATAATGCTGGAGAGTTAGATTCTACAGCAGACAGTGCTGCGTTTAGCAGAGCCCAGGTTTGTATTGGTTTCTTTCCTGTTTTGTTTGACCTATATGTCTAATTGTTTAGTGAGATGGCGTAGCTGCTCCTCGTCTACCGTGGGAGCATCATCATTTATCAGTCTGGTTCTCCTTGGAACATTCGACCTCAACAGATGCTCTCCTTGGTGGAACATTCGACTGCTACAGATGCTCCCCTTGGAACATTCAACCTCAACAGATGCTCTTCTTGGAACATTCGACCTCAACAGATGCTCTTCTTGGAACATTCGACCGCTACAAATGCTTCCCTTGGAACATTCAACCTCAACAGATGCTCTTCTTGGAACATTCAACCTCAACAGATGCTCTCCTTGTAACATACGACCTCAACAGATGCTTTTCTTGGAACATTCAACCTCAACAGATGCTCTCCTTGTAACATGCGACCTCAACAGATGCTCTCCTTGTAATATGTGACCTCAACAGATGCTCTTCTTGTAACATGCGACCTCAGCAGATGCGCCTCTTGAAACATGCTACCTCAGTAGATGCGCCCCTTGGTACATGCTACCTCAGCAGATGCTCCCTTTGTATTCTTATTCTGTGCTATCTTCTTGAGTTCTGACTGCACATGTGACCCCGATTGAATTGTATCCTTACTTGACCATTCACCACTAGGTGTTTCATGGCCTTCACACTTTTCTCTTTCTCCTTGACTTCCAATACGGTCATGTTGTCCGGTTATGCTGTCCGGTTTCTTTCTGGGGGTGTATCCTGTCCACCCCCACATTTTGTCTCTGATCTCCAAATCTTTTTGTTGTTGTCATGCTGTTTCCCTAAAATCTGTGTTTTCCATGACCTCCATTATGAAGTGTGCGAAGAAATCTCTAGTTAACAAAGGTCTGCCGTCTTGGTGTGATACTTTTATTCACATGTCTTGTCTCTACACTGATATGATCTTTAATGTTTTTTTGTTTTTGTTTAGCTTGTAGTTTCTACTGGATGGGCTGGTCGGCCTTATGTCTATACCACTCGAGTCTTACTTGGACTTAGTCGCCGCTTTTCTACCATGGGGGGTACATATTTTTTTTAAATGTGTTTCTTCGTTTGTTCTCAGTCTCCTTCTTCCAAGCCCTGAAAAGGGTTTTGCAAGTAGCAGGATGTTGCCTGGAGAACTACATGAAAGGTGGGATCTTGGTCATTATATTTTGCCTGACCATGACCAGACATCAATTTCAACTCTCCTTTAATTGTGGGTAAAACAAAATAGGATTTTGTATATTGTGGTATATTTTATGTGATGGTATGTCGCTAGCAACCTCATCATGTAATGTAAATTGCTACAAATACCTGCATGTTGACTGCAGGCTCAAGCTACCTTTATTATTCTTCCCTGTAAATTCACCTGGCTGATCTAGCATTGAGAATAAGCACAGTATAGATTATTGTTGTTGTTGAGGTCTGAATGTCCGTCTGACATAGACATTCCTTTCCAATTGCTATTAATGTGAATGTCTTTGTATTGGGTACAGGCTTTAAATATACAGAGAAAACTGCAAGCCTTGCCAACCCAACAATCTAACAAAAACCCTGTTATGGTACTAAATGAGATACACAAAGGAGTCAAGTACGAGATGGTCTCAGAGGTCGGTGAAAGGAACTTCAAGGTGTTCAATATGAAGGTAGGACAACTCCCTGATTGTCTGTGACGCTCATAATAAATATGTGCTGAGTGTCTGTGTGCTATAATTATATCTGCTGATGATACGTGTCTGAGTGACTTTCAGTTACTATCTGCTGGTGATAAGTGTCTGAGTGACTTTCAGTTACTATCTGCTGGTGATAAGTGTCTGAGTGACTTTCAGTTACTATCTGCTGGTGATAAGTATCTGAGTGACTTTCAGTTACTATCTGCTGGTGATAAGTGTCTGAGTGACTTTCAGTTACTATCTGCTGGTGATAAGTGTCTGAGTGACTTTCAGTTACTATCTGCTGGTGATAAGTGTCTGAGTGACTTTCAGTTACTATCTGCTGAAATTAATTGATCTTTTAATTACTATCTACTGAGGCTGAGTGATCTTTTAATTACTATCTGCTGAGGCTGAACATCTGAGTAATGTTTTAATTACTATCTACTGAGGCTGAATGACCTTTTAATTACTATCTACTGAGGCTGAACATCTGAGTGATCTTTTAATTACTATGTGCTGAGGCTGAGTATGTGGGTGATCTGTTAATTACTATGTGCTGAGGATGAGTGATCTTTTAATTACCGCTATCTGTTGAACGTCTACTTAGGGCCACCACAGCATTTGGTCTTTTTTTTAAGTTTGCGCCAAAGCACTTTTGAAAGTTCTTTCGGTTGTAGTTTCTGTAGCAATTTCATTAAACATAATGATGCTGCTAACCCCATGCACAACCGTATAGTGTCTTCCTTTACAAAATGCATGAAGGTACAGTTGTTCCCATTTTACCCACCAAGAAATGTGCCTGGATCCACTCTGTGGGCTGCTCTTTATATGTTTGTGTCTAGTTTGTTACAGAGCATTTTAATCATGGGGTATCTAATATCCTCTCATCATCATCATAGGCGTTTCAGTATTTGCAGACCATGCGCGTGGCGCCCTGTGAGGGGCGTCTCAGGGTGCAAGCCTGAGCGCTGAATATTGAGACTCTGGGCTGTCCAAACTGCAGGATCCCCAACTCGGCCTCGCTGGTGTAATCCAAAGGATAATTCAATTTGGCACCAGCTCAGCTGCACAAGCTGCCGGAATGAGTTTGCAGGTTTGAAACCATCTGCCTCGGGTGCTATCACTCCGGATTTTCTGTCTGGGTTTACTCCCATAGCCCTAATCTCTCCCGAGGTTTCCACAAGGCAGTGGAGTCGCTGCTCGCAGATGCTAGTTACTCGAGACATCCGATGATACTCTCATCTTCCCAAGACTAGCCAGCACACTCTGGGACTTGAGTTTAAAATCAAATTTCCTCTTCTACTAGGCAAACTGCCTGAACAGGCTAACGAGCTTCGTTTACCCTGGCTTAGAGTCAGAGTTTACCTTCTCTTAGATTGACTGCCAACCAAGGCTAATCAGCTCAATCTGCCTACCCAGTTAAACCGCAGGGTACTCGGTCACGCCCCACAGCAGGCTCTGTAAGAAACAGTGGGCCCCTCATAAAGGTGCTGCTGTGGACACAATATGTAGGAGAGGCCATTGGCATGGAAACTCCTGAACACCAAGCCGAACAGTGAATCCAGCGGCTATCTCTACACCTGAAAAAGAATGGCTATATCAGATGCTTCACTTTCCTTTATGGACGTCCAGCTCAGACTTCGCTACCCCCTGAAATATCGTCTATAGTCGACTTTTATGACATGCATGGAGGTTTGGTAGTTTTATTCTTTCATCCACAGTAATGGGCCTCGGTGTCCACCCCTGGATTGCTCGTTTATTAATATTGAATTCTCCTTCTTCTCTTCTTCTTCGTTCGTTCTCAATCTCCCACTACCAAAGCCTGAAAGGGCTTAAGTAGCAGAATGTAGTCCAGAGAACGGAATGCGTTGTGTTGTAGTTTACAGCTTGGCTGCGATATTTGCACTTTTCGGTCCAACACATCAGACTTCAGCGAGCATTTTTTGAGTACCGAGTTAGCATTACCTCTTCGATCCCTTCTCCTTAGCCAGTCTGCCCTGCTGCAGCCTGTTATCCATGATCACCGCGCGGAGATGTAGAAGGGTCGTGGCAGCTATGGTTCGCTGGCCCTGACGCTAGCAGTCAGCTATGGGTCGCTGACCACTGCAGCTCACGTGCTGCTCATCATCTTGATCCCTGAATTCTCCTTTTTTCTAGATGATATCCAATGTCAGCATGACCTTATCCAACCCAGCTGAGGAATGAATTATGTCAGCATAACCTTATCCAACCCATCTGGGGAACTACTATATCAGCATGACCTTATCCAACCCAGCTGAGGAATGAATTATGTCAGCATGATCTTATCCAACCCATCTGAGGAATGAATTATGTCAGCATGACCTTATCAAACCCATCTGAGGAATGAACTATGTCAGCATGACCTTATCCAACCCAGCTGAGGAATGAATTATGTCAGCATGACCTTATCAAACCCAGCTGAGAAATGAATTATGTCAGCATGACATTATCCAAACCGGCTGAAGAATGAACTATGTCAGCATGACCTTATCCAAACCGGCTGAGGAATGAACTATGTCAGCATGACCTTATCCAAACCAGCTGAGGAGTGAACTATGTCAGCATGACATTATCCAAACCGGCTGAGGAATGAACTATGTCAGCATGACATTATCCAAACCGGCTGAGGAATGAACTATGTCAGCATGACCTTATCCAAATCGGCTGAGGAATGAACTACGTCAGCATGACCTTATCCAAACCGGCTGAGGAATGAACTATGTCAGCATGACCTAAATCAACCCAGCTGAGGAATGAACTATGTCAGCATGACCTTAATCAACCTAGCTGAGGAATGAACTATGTCAGCATGACCTAAATCAACCCAGCTGAGGAATTAACTATGTCAGCATGACCTTAATCAACCTAGCTGAGGAAATGACTATGTCAGCATGACCTTAATCAACCTAGCTGAGGAATGAACTATGTCAGCATGACCTTAATCAACCTAGCTGAGGAAATGACTATGTCAGCATGACCTTAATCAACCTAGCTGAGGAAATGACTATGTCAGCATGACCTTAATCAACCTAGCTGAGGAAATGACTACTGTCAATAATAATTGTCAATGTCTGCCCTTGCTGCTTCTACCGAGATACCATCCTTACCAGTGGCCAACCATCCCTCAGAAGCACCACAGTCCCTCTAATTTCCTCCCTGCCTGTTTATTTGCAACTAGCCTGCAGCTCTTTCTCTGTTGACCAAATGTCTGAGTGATCTTGGGGGGCCTATCTATTCAACAGAAGCTTTCCCAAGTACTCATACATGTAGTGCCTATATTTCCCGCCAGAAATATCATACATGTAGTGCCTATATTTCCCGCCAGAAATATCATACATGTAGTGCCTATATTTCCCGCCAGAAATATCATACATGTAGTGCCTATATTTCCCCCCAGAAATATCAAACATATAATGCCTATATTTCCTGCCATGAATATCATACATGTAGTGCCTATATTTCCCACCGGAAATATCATACATGTAGTGCCTATATTTCCCACCAGAAATATCATACATGTAGTGCCTATATTTCCCGCCAGAAATATCATACATGTAGTGCCTATATTTCCCGCCAGAAATATCATACATGCAGTGCCTATATTTCCCGCAGAAGTATCATACATGTAGTGCCTATATTTCCAGCAGAAATATCATACATGTAGTACCTATATTTCCCGCAGTAATATCATACATGTAGTGCCTATATTTCCCGCCAGAAATATCATACATGTAGTGCCTATATTTCCCACCAGAAATATCATACATGTAGTGCCTATATTTCCCGCCAAAAATATTATACATGTGGTGCCTATATTTCCCACCAGAAATATCATACATGTAGTGCCTATATTTTCCGCCAGAAATATCATACATGTAGTGCCTATATTTCCCGTCAGAAATATCATACATGTAGTGCCTATATTTCCCACCAGAAATATCATACATGTAGTAATTACCTCATTTTCCAGTGGATCACAAAATGACACGAGAAAGTATCTTAAATGTATCATGTAGCTATTATTAGATTATATAGCTCATTCCTTTCAAAGGAAAAACATCACTGCTTGTCATTAACATGTATCTTGTTTACTGCTGTGGTTTGTAAATATATGCATGAATTTGTTCATATTTATGGTCTGCTCGTTGATTTGTGTCATTTCTTTCCTTGGTTGATTCGTCTTTATTGCTCCATGAGAAGCATAGGGCCTTCATCACCACAGCTGCATCTGAGCACTTGTGGTGGTGGTTTCAGAAGCAGTGGCTTTGCATGATGTTATTAGCCCCATGTACAACACAGGTAAGTCTCCATATGCAGCATGCTTCGTAGCTTATAGTGGTCCTTCATGTGTACCACTAGGGCAGATTCTCCTCCATGAATGACCTGATTAGGATGAAAGCACAATGGTATTTTCCCCCTCAGGTGACAATAGGAACACGAGACTTTGTAGGCTCTGGACGAAGCAAGAAGTTGGCCAAATACAACGCTGCTCTGAACGCACTGAAGGTGCTGCATGGAATCAACCACTTTGAGAGGAGAGGTATTGTTGTTGTTGTTCTTATTGGTTTCTTCTTCTGTGTTCATCCTGACAAAGACATATTTTAACTTAATTTGTTAGTTTACAGTGAGGCTGCAATATCTGAACATTTTGGCCCAACAGATCCAGTTTCAGTACAGTATTCTTGGGACCAGGTTTACTTTCCCTCTTTGATCGCTATTCTCTAGCCTGACTGCATTCGTACAACCTGTTTCGTGGGTTGCCACTTGAAGTTGGAACAGGGTCTTGATCAGCTCAGATTTGCTAACCCTCACCCAAGCAGCTAGCTATGAGTCGCTGACTCCTGTCAACTCATTCAGTACCGCATCTTTGACCCCATGTTATTTTCAAATACACAAAGTTCTTCAGGAGTCAAAACTAGTGTCAGTCATGTGAAACAGACTGACCAAGACCAAATTTGCAATATATGAAAAGCCACTAACCTGCTGCTAAAGAAACTCCGCATGAAGTAGCTTATTTGCAACAACAGTAACAACAGAGGTCTTTACTCTTGGCGAATTTTCTTTGCTAGAAGGTTTGCAATGGCTTTGTACATTCCCAGGCATACAGAAGAAGGTGTATCTGAATCTTCTTGGATGTCGTGCATTTCATGGGTTTTCATCGGGTTTTAATCCCTACCTCATTGACCAGGCTGCTGTAACACAGCCTGTTTCCAATTCTTCTTCTTCGTTCGTTCTCAAACTTTCGGTACCAAGCCCTGAAAAGGGCTTTGCAAGTAGCAGGTTGTAGTCCATAGAATGGAATACGTTGTGTCATAGTATACAGCTAGCTTGACTGTGATATTTGCACCCTTCAGTCCGACATATCCAACTTCAACATGGCATTTTTAGGTACAGGGTAAGCCTTCTCTCTTCGATACCTCCTCCTTAGCTAGTCTGTTGCAGCCTGTTATTCAGGATCATAGTGTGGAGGTGTAGAAGGGTCTTGGCAGCTCTGGTTCGCTGGCTTTGACGCTAGCAGTCAGTTTTGGGTTGCTGGCCGCTACATCTCATGCACAGCTCTGCATCTTGATCCCAATGTGCACGATGTGGTGGACGTGAGGTGCGGTTTGGTCAATATGTTGTACCGGGCCCTAAGGTTAGCATATGCACCAAGATGAGACCTCTAAGTACATGCATGTGTGCTTGCTTGTATTATGGCCTTGTTCTGCTTTCTAGATCTAACGGACAATATAAGAATACAGTTGCAACTTTCCAAGCATGTAGGAAGGCTACTTACAGGAAGCCTGAACAAAAGCAAATTGTTCTGTTGCATTGGTGGTTTCTGTGGTGGTTTACTTGACAAAAGTTTGCTAGCCCAAGCATACGTTTTTATTAGTTACCATTTACATGAATAAAGACGAAGTGGCCATATTCTTTCCTTCACAGATAGAGGTGTCCCGAGTGATCCACTGGGTTCTTTGTGTACAACAAGGACAAGAATAGCACCACTGCTCTACTGGCCAGGGTTAGGTGGTTTGTTAAGAGCATTATAGATGGCGCCTAACATGCTGCGTGACTACTTTGCTCTAGTGCTGAGTCTGTTAAGATGGGCTCGCACATCGGTCAACCACCCTCCACGGCACATGACCCAACACAGCAGAGGGTTAAGCTGCTCAAGCCTAACCCGCTAAGCAGGAAATAATCCTCCCGGCTACATCCAGCTCATACCAGAGCTGGGACCTGCACAGGGGCATCTGCCTCTGTAGAAGTACATGTCGACTAAGAACAGACAGAGGTCCATGTGTTATTGTCCACGATTCTCTGCAAAATAACGTGATATGACTTATGTATTAGTTAGGAACTCTTTTAGACACCCATTTACAAAAATGTTTTTCTTCTCCGTTGTTTTCATTCAAATAACCACATCTCTATTTCTCTCATAAACTTGATGGTATTTCACAGATTTCTCTTGTCGCCATACAGTTTATCCCTCAAATAACCACATCTATTTCTCTCATAAACTTGATGGTATTTCACAGATTTCTCTTGTCGCCATACAGTTTATCCCTCAAATAACCACATCTATTTCTCTCATAAACTTGATGGTATGTCACAGATTTCTCTTGTCGCCATACAGTTTATCCCTCAAATAACCACATCTATTTCTCTCATAAACTTGATGGTATTTCACAGACTTCTCTTGTCGCCATACAGTTTATCCCTCAAATAACCACATCTATTTCTCTCATAAACTTGATGGTATTTCACAGACTTCTTTTTTCGCCATTCAGATTATCCCTAAAATAAAAACCACATCTATTTCTCTCATAAATAATCATGCCTGCCTGAAGTTTCTCTCGTCATTATACAGGTCATCTGAAATAATCATATCTATTTCACTCATAAACATGGCGTCTCATCTCAGACTTCTCATGCCACCATTTAGTTTATCCCTCAGCATGGTTGGAGAGAGACATGCTGTCACTCAGCTCCTCTCAGGAAGACAGTTTACTTGGAGAACATGTTCTGTTTGTTGTTCCCGCCACACGGACACATGTCCGTGTATCCTGTTTTTAATTACTTTCACATATGGTGTCTGAGTTTACAGTGGCTGATTGACAATCTCTCACTTGATCTTTTCTTGGAATGGAATTATGTATGTGTTATATCAAACTGGCTTTTCTCTCTACTACTTGTCTCTGAGGCTGTTTCTTTTAGCATTTCCTTTACTTCTTCATGTCTCCTTTTCTTCAAATTGTGTTGTTTCTTCCCTTTTTGATTGGTGAAATGGGCTGTTAGTGGCAAACCGATCACTTTTCACAGCAAATATACCATGTTTGAAATGGTATACTCAGATCCACCCAGCTGTAAGTAGGTACCAAGCCAACTGTTACAGAATGAATTACAGTGAGGAAGGGAACTCGTCACCCCACCTGAGGTCTTCAACACTTCATCTTCGATAGCAGTGTCTCTTGTGGGAATATTGTTATCGTAATGTGCAATTACAAGAAAAAAAAAGCGATTCTCGGCTTTATAGCGAAGGCCTGAAACATTTAAAACAAAAACTTTACAACACTTATTACCATCTGGGGTCTACTAAGAATATTATAGAACTGAGAAATAAAGGCCGCTTGCCAATGCAGTTGCCACGAAGTATACAGGAGTCTTGTTTATTTAAACCGAAGTTTGTAACTCATGTCTCCTTCTTCAGGACATGGGTATCCAAGCTGCTTGGCCAGTCCCTCCTCCTGAAACATAGTTTTGTTCAGTTGTACACCCACTTGTGCTGGTGAGCTGCGAAGTCGTCGTTCTTATGCCAAATGTGTTGCTTCAGTCGTTGTAAGCCAATGACATTAATTACTCTAATGCCATCTATCCACCATCTGCACAGTCTTCCCCTTGCCCTGTAGTGTAATAAGCGCGCAGTGAGAGTCGATCAGGCCGCTTTCTCATAAGATGACTGGACCAATGCAGAACTTGTATAAATGCACCATTTATCGGCTGTTGTTTAGTTGTCAAGCTGATGTTCGGGGGTTTCTTCTTCTTCATCGTACGCAGTCAGACATCAACCTTAATTGTTTCGAAAAAAGCAGCGGTCATCCTGAGGCTGTCGACACTGCCATAGAGCTTGTCTAGTGTTGCCACTGGTGAAGACCACATCTGCTCTCTCTGATCCTCGTATGTCGGGCAGTTTTGCAGCAAATGCTCAGCGGTCATTTTACCGGTACCACACGTGCATTCGTCAGTGCCACCTATCTTCAATTTGTTGAATAAGTGGTATCTCAGTCTATTGTGGCCAGTGCGAAGTCTGAAGACCACAACCTACTCTCTTCTGTTCAACTGGTAATAGGCATCGTTTTTTGGGTAGCCAGTATGTTCGGTTTCCCATTTGGTCATGTATCTAGCTCTAATAAGCCGTTTTGACTCTTCGTATGTCATACTAGTTTGGGGGTTTATAAAGTAGCGACATTTCACAGGAAAGAGTCTATGGCATAGCGTTCTTATTTATCTATCAAGCCTTCCAGAGTGGTCCGCCGGGGTCTTTGTGTGCACGGACAAGAATAGCACCACTGCCCCACAGAGAGCATGTTGTAAGAGGCGACTAACTGTGTGACATGGCATAACACCGGCCATGGTTAGGTGGTTTATTAAGAGCAGCGTAGATGACACCTAACAGGCTGCGGGTCTATTTTGTTTTAGCGTTTAAGTCTATTAAGATGGACTCGCACATCAGTTAACCACCCTCCGCGACAGTTGTTTCAACGCAGCGGAGTAATAAGCTGCTCAAGCCTAGCCCGCTAAGCAGGAAATTCTCCTCCCGGCTACATCCAGCTCACGCCCGAGCTGGGACCTGCACAGGAGCATCTGCCTCTGTAGAAGTACAGGTCGATTAAGCTTCCTATTTTCCTATTTATGTATCAAGCCTTTCTATTTATCTATCAAGCCTACCTATTTATCTATCAAGCAAACCTATTTATCTATCAAGCCTACCTATTTATCTATCAAGCAAACCTATTTATCTATCAAGCCTACCTATTTATCAATGAAGACTTCCTATTTATTTATCAAGCCTTCAAACTATTGAGAAAATCCTCCTCAGATATTTGAACTGTTCAACCTGCCGAAGTTCTACATTACTGATGTGTATAGTTACTGTTAATCTAGATACATAACCTGCTATAGAAACTTATGCCACAAAAACTTCAACAAATATAGACAAGTCGACATTTGAGGACTTGGCATGTATTTGTTGAAGGCTTATGCTCCATAGGGAGCTGAAAAGGTTTCTTTTGATTTTGTTGATGAAAGCAGGATTTCCCTATAGAGTGACTTTCATCTTTCAGATATGGTCGCAGTCAATGAAGAATGCATCGAGGGCGACCCCCAGCTGCTAGCTGACCACATCGCGCAGCTGATCTTCAATAAGTTTGGAGAGCTCACCGACAACTTCTCCACACCATATGCCCGACGGAAAGTGCTAGCTGGCGTCGTTATGACAACAGGAGTCAGTGGCGACCCAGGTACCGTCATCTGTGTTGCTACAGGCACGAAGTGTATCAACGGAGAATACCTAAGCGCCCAGGGTAAAGTGGTAAATGACTGCCACGCCGAAGTCATCTGCCGACGCCTTCTGATGCGATATTTGTACACCCAACTCAAGCTGCACCTCGATGATGCCACCGCTGACCAGTCTGTTCTGGTTCAGAGGTCTGAAGGAGGTTTTGAACTGAAAGAAGGGGTCAAGTTCCATCTGTATGTTAGCACTGCTCCTTGCGGTGATACCCGTATTTTTTCACCTCATGAGAGAAAACACCATGGGACAAAGGACCCTGAAGCTTCAGATAGCGGCCATTCAGTGGACACACCTGCAGGGGACACACCTGCAGGGGACACACCTGCAGGGGACACTGTAGGTGAAAATAAAACAGGAGAGAATTCAGGTGAGGGCGACAAACACCCCAACAGACGGGCACGTGGACTGCTCAGGACCAAGATTGAGTCCGGGGAGGGAACGATACCAGTGCGAGTGTCTGGAACAATTCAGACTTGGGATGGAGTTCTTCAAGGCGAGCGACTTCTGACCATGTCATGCAGTGACAAGATGACCAGATGGAATGTCCTGGGAGTGCAAGGTAAGGGACATATGCCTTCTCTTGGTCTCTGTGTTCTTTTGTCATTCAACTTAACTTAAATTCTTTATACTGGTTTAGAAGACTCTGCAGAGTCTGTATACAACCAGCTTCATTTACATTACCTTGCTCTTAAAGCTATGCGCATCCAATCTATTCTTAAATGCATTAATTATCCCTGCCTCCATTACTTCCAGTGACAATGCATTCCATGCATTCACCACTCTCTGGCTAAACAAATATTTCCTAATATCCAATCTGGACCTTTCTTTAGTTAATTTGTAGCTATGCCCTCTTGTTCTTGTAGGTGGTTGTATTTTGAGAAACCTGTCATAGTCTAATTTATCCGTTTCTTTGATTATTTTATAAACCTGTATTAAGTCACCTTGAATTTTTCTCTTTTCTAGACCTTCTAGGCCGGTTTTACTGAGTTTTTCCTCATAACTGTAATTCTGGAATCCCACTATCAGCTTTGTTGCTCTTTTTTGTATCATTTCCAGCATGTTTATATCCCCTCTATGATAAGGACTCCACACTTGTACACAGTAGTCCAATCTTGATCTAACTAATGCTTTATACAGTTTGACTATCACTTCCTTGCTCCTATGTTTAATATTTCTTTTTATCATACCTAACGTTGCATTTGCCTTTTTACTCTGCTACCTGGAATTGCTCACTCACTTTACCTTTATGATCTATTATAACCCCTAGGTCTCTTTCCTTTTCTATCATTCTAATATTGTTCTCGCCCATTCTGTAATTATTTTCCATATTGGATCTACCCATGTGGATGACTGTACATTTATCTACATTAAACTCTATTTGCCATCTTACAGACCATTCTCGAATTTTATCTAAATCCGACCTCAATATATCCACTTCTGCTTTAGATGAGACAATACTGCATAGTTTTGTGTCATTAGCGACTGTTTCAATCATAAATCCCATATCAATGTCCAAATAGTTGATATATATCGAGAACAAAATTGGTCCCAAAACTGAGCCCTGTGGCACACCACTTTTTACTTGTACTCCTTATTTATGCCCACAGATTCAGCAGAATCTCTGTCCAAGTGAAACAAGTGGGGGTATCTAGTGTTTTACTATGTGTATTCATTCTCTCTCCCTCTCGTCCTCTCTCTCTCTCTCTCTCTCTCTCTCTCTCTCTCTCTCTCTCTCTCTCTCTCTCTCTCTCTCTCTATATATATATATATATATATATATATATCGTCTTCTTCGTTCATCCTCAGATCAAGGTCCCGGTTTCTCTTACAAAGGACACTGTACAGTTTTTGTCTCATATCTGTCTTGCGAGGCCAGTATTCTCTTTTTTCCTGCATGAGCGTGCAGCTTTGCCGGACGTGTTCCATGTTTATGATATGATCCCCACATGGACACTTGTCATCTGTCCTAATCCTCATTTTGTTGTAAAGATGATGACTTGCTCTTCTCTAGTAAAGTTAAAGTAGCCGTATTCCTTTTGGAAGTCGGGGTGTTGATCAGCCCATTTTATCCTGAAGTTGGCTTTAATTATGGTCTTGACCTCATTATATGTGAAACTCAGGTCTGTTTGTGGGGATGCTCCTCCACACTTTGTTAGTTTGTCTGCAGCTTCATTGCCTTCAATATTGCAGTGGAATGGGATCCACTGAATGACCAACCTTGTGTGTTCTGTTGAGACCTGTGAGAGTGAAAACATATATATAATAATAATAATAATTCGTCCATCGTCCTCGATGAGGACCACCAACATCATCACGTGTCATAATGCAACCTCGAGTATGTGTGTCCGCTCATGACTGATCAAGCCAATTTGTATCTGGAAATAGGCCGAAGGCGGATGTGTCGGACCGAAAAATGCAAATATCGCACTATTTGCACTAGCGACACAACGCATTCCGTTCTCTGGACAACATCCGTCTACTTGCAAAGCGCTGTTCAGGGATTGGTAGAAGGGGATTGAGAATGAACGTAGAAGAAGGAGCCTGGAAATGTCTTTGACATGACTGGCAAACATAGTCATTGTCTCTCCCATTTCTCTGTTCTGTGACATTCGGGCAATGTGGCCAGCCCATCGCAATTGATATTTTTGCAAAAGTACATAAATATCATAAACAACCAAATATCAGCTTGACTACTAAACAACAACTGATAAACATAGAACTTGTCATCCCCAGGCAGAGAATACATGTTACGAGAGAAGGGCAGGTTGGTAATAGTATGTTCACCTACAGTTATTGTGTCATGGTGGCCATCTAAATCAGCTGATCATTCGTTGATAGTAGACAACCTTGTTTTGCACCAACCGTAATGTTAAACATTTACTGAACCCCTAGAAACGTTTCACTGAACCCAAAGAAACCTGTCACTGAACCTCTAATGACCTTTCATAGAACCTCTAATGGCCTTTCACTGAACCCTTAGAGACCTATAACTGGACCCTAATAAGCCTTTCAATGAACCCTAGGTCTCCAGCTATCACCAGTTGAGAAACATTCTGATCTAGAAACCTAAAGACTGAAACATGTGCTCAGCGGATGGGACCCCTTTCTGACGATCAGCTTCTCTTTCTGGCGATCAGCTTCTTTTTCTGTCGATCTGCTTCCCTTTCTGACGAGAATCTCCTTTTTATGACGATCAGCTTCCCTTTCTGACGATCAGTTTTCCTTTCTGACGATCAGTTTTCCTTTCTGACGATCAGCTTTCCTTTCTGACGATCAGCTTCCCTTTCTGACGATCAGCTTCCCTTTCTGGCGATCAGCTTCCCTTTCTGGCGATCAGCTTCCCTTTCTGGCGATCAGCTTCCCTTTCTGTCGATCAGCTTCCCTCCTGTTGCATTTCCCTGCATAGGTTTCTATCATCAGTGAACCAGTTCTAAAATAAACTGGTCTTAAAACCAATCACGCACACAAATTGGCCACTTATTCTGGAAACAGAGATCGAGCCTTGCCCAGCTAGCCACCCAGCATTCGTAGGAGATCCAGTACCGGAGACACAAATGGCTTTTCGGAAAGCTAACTACTGCTAAATTGAATTGTCTTGTCCGTCCATTTGCTTTCTACCTAATTTTATTGGCCCCGTATCTGTCTGATTCTGAGCGCACTTATTTCAGTCGCAAGTTTGTTTCTTTCTTGTGATTGTTGTAAATGTGTTAGTTAGGACGCGAAATGAAGTGTAATTTTACTGACATACTGGGCTTGGCTTTCATTGTTTTGATCTCTTGGTCTCTTTCTCTCTCTCTGTCTGTCTCTCTCTCTCTCTCGTGTTTTTTTAAAAAGTTGTACAGCATAGTGCGAGAGATACCTGAAGTGTTGACTACTTGGCTTTCACTGTTCTCTCCTCTCTCTCTCTCTCTCTCTCTCTCTCTCTCTCTCTCTCTCTCCTTTCTATCTCTCCTTCTTCTCTCCTGTTTTATTAAGTTGTACAGCATAGTGCGAGAGATACCTGAAGCGTTGGCTACCAGGTTTATGTGGGAAACAGATGTGGTTGATTGAGTGTTAAACTATAAAGTGGCTGGAGAGACTTGAAACAGACCAGGTGCGATTATTTGAGCGAACTAAGAAATTATTGTTCCATTCTCATTCATAGTAAATTATTACTGTTGAGTGTCTGGGTGGTTCCTGTGACGACTCTGTTTACTTCTTCTTCTTCTTCGTACGCTGTCAGACGTCAACCCTCTGTTTACGCCAGAGCCAAGAACAGGCCCACTTTCAGAGTTAGAGCATCTTATAAAAGATGGTTACAGTTGGGCTTAACCAATAGAAGCCAACTCAACAGGTTGTACACCCAGCCATTTGTACAGATGAAAATACTCGCGAGTACGAGACTGGGTTTGAGCGAGACCTCTAACATATTTTGTAATTGGTTTACACTACCTTGTTGGATCCGAACATATCCATTTGATTATTAGGTAGTGTTACTTGCCAGTTCGCTACGCCCCCTCCCCCTTGCTAATCCTTCCCACCCAGTGTCTCCATTTAGAGTGTTGTGAGAGAGGGGCATGCTTGTGTTTCTGGGCCCCGGATTTGTTGTTTTTGTTAATGCCACTCCCACTTGAATTAGGTACTGTTGACCATATTTGTATTTTGTGGTGGGTGGCAGTGGTTCTCCTAAAATCCCAGGCGTACTTAAAAAGGTGGGCCGGGGTCCTCCTGGCTGTAGTGCAATGTAAGTTCCTCAGTAAGTTCATCACTATGGGGAACACAGTTTCGATCCCCCACCTCGTTAGCATGCTGCCATGAAACAGCTTGTTTCCATGGAGAGCTGCAACATATGTTACAGACTCACTATCGCCACTTAACTTTCTTTCTTACAACTATCACTCCTTAACTCACAACTCTAACTAAAACACTAACAATTATTTTAACAATTATTTAATCAACAGCGAAAACAAAAGCAATGTGTATTTAATACACAGTATAATAATAATAATAGGCACATGAATCGTTTTCTATCATTTATCAACACTTAGCTAACTATAATGACTCAAGAGTTTCGTGTAATTAGCACAGACATTTATCTTGCACTAAAAAAAACAACCTGGTACTAACACATGATCAATTCTAGCAAATGTTCCATTCACAGTGTATATCCCTTTGAGTTTATACTGTTCTATCTAGCAAATGTGTTCTCTGTTCTATCTTTCTGTCATCGCTCGTCTGGTGGGCTTATGTCCCACTTTTCAGCTTCTGCACCGTATGTGTCTACCGAGCCTCTTGTCACGTCTTATCGTCAGGAAGATGTTTACAGTGATTAGATCTGCTGATTCCTCTTCTTCGTCGTCTAGTCAGGAACTCGGTGACTGCAGCGGGTTTTACGCTGTGGTTCCTCCCCATTCAAGTCTAACGCTCTTATAGACCGGAGTAATCGTGTCTCCGACAGTCGGCAGTGATTATCGTGTTTACTTTCGTGTTGTCCATGATGCCAGTTTTGTGTTTGAAGTAACACGTCTCCCTCTGGCGAGAATGCAGACGAATGCCACTCAGATACTTGGAAGTCGGCGTCACTTGTGAAAAGTGTCAGCGTCGACTCCAACAGCACGCACACGGAGACATATTCTTACACGTGCGTGGTGTCTGGTTTCCTCTCAGTGCTAGTCTGCTTCGGTGACCTCTATTTCTATCTCTCTATTCTAGTTACTGACTGGCTATGTTCTGTGGTCTATTCTACCAACCTACTCTGTAGTCTTCCCTTCTCAGCTTTTCTTGATCTCCCTAATACCCTGACCCCCCAGCTTATAAACCTAACCTCCGCGCTTCGGTCATTGACTTCTGTTTGTCTTCAGTTCATTCGCCCCAACTGTCCTTGAGCTACCGTGTCGCCAGAGAAATGAAAGCTTGGTTTGAACCTTCTATGTGATCTAAAAGGTCGTAGGATTTCCTGTAAAAAACGTGGAAAGGTACCCATTTTGACTGGACAGTCTTGAAGTAGCATTATTTATGAATTTCGAACATTGACTGTTCTATAAACTCCATCTCTCGGACAGTGTTCTCAAGTTATGCGTGGGTAACTCGAACGGTATTTTCAGGGCTTCCCTGACGCTGACTCATTGGGTGGATGTGTACCAGTGCGTGTTGTATACGTCTTTACATATTCTCATAGGGAGACGAGTGGGGTGGGATGGAGGCTAGTTATACAGGTTTTCTATCGTAAACTTATGGCAGAACACTAATAAAATAATGAAAATTTGAAATCATGCGAACTTCCCAGTGGCAACGTTCGAATGTGAAATGTAGACCACCACAAATACACTTAAGAAAATGATTGAGTATTTTGAAGTAAAATGTTACATGAAAGTGCTCAAAATACCATGGATAGCGAAACAGAAAAATACAGATATCCTAAAAGAACTGGATATCGAGGCAAATTGGCTAGTAAACAATATCTTGTCTAGAAAACTGAAATATTTTCTCTGTTTCAAACGCAATAATGGCCTGGGTACAGTACTGGACGGTATGGTGCAGGGAAAGCGATACAGAGTCAGACACAGGAGAAGATGGATACAAGCCATCATGGAGGTAGAGACAGAGGCGGAGTTCTGGCTAGAGATAGAGGGTCTTACATATCGGAGTTGTGAGAGTTACGTTCTGTGGGAGTTCTGGCTAGAGATAGAGGGTCTTACATATCGGAGTTGTGAGAGTTACGTTCTGTGGGAGTTCTGACTTGATATCGAGGGTCAAACATATCGGCTGTTGGGAGAGTTACGTTCTGTTGGAGTTCTGGCTAGAGATAGAGGGTCTTACATATCGGAGTTGTGAGAGTTACGTTCTGTGGTAGTTCTGGCTAGAGATAGAGGGTCTTACATATCGGAGTTGTAAGAGTTACGTTCTGTGGGAGTTCTGGCTAGAGATAGAGGGTCTTACATATCGGAGTTGTGAAAGTTACGTTCTGTGGGAGTTCTGGCTAGAGATAGAGGGTCTTACATATCGGAGTTGTGAGAGTTACATTCTGTGGGAGTTCTGGCTTGATATCGAGGGTCAAACATATCGGCTGTTGGGAGAGTTACGTTCTGTGGGAGTTCTAGCTAGAGATAGAGGGTCTTACATATCGGATTTGTGAGAGTTACGTTCTGTGGGAGTTCTGGCTAGAGATAGAGGGTCTTACATATCGGCTGTTGCGAGAGCGACGTTCTGCAAAGATGATGATGATCGTAACCACACACACACAATCCAGGAAGTGCAAGTTTTCGATTGCAAGATTTCTCGAACACTTAAATATTTTTTCTTTGCAGACTAGATTGCGAGCACTACTGTAGGAAACAGGATGAGGGAACATTTAGAAAGCGACACATCTCACTCGCCTAGCGAGACCTTTAAGATCGCGACGGAGAACGTACTTCATTGTCCAGTTAGTGTGACCTCACTCGGTTGTTGTTTTGTTGCATGAGAGTAATGAAAGATTATCCCTGCTTCCCTGTCTTGATTGTGACTGTGTAGGTAACGGGTTCCGATTCTTTGTAAGTAGATAAGTGGATCTGGCCCTTTGTAAGTAGATAAGTGGATCTGGCCCTTTGTAAGTAGATAAGTGGATCTGGCCCTTTGTAAGTAGATAAGTGGATCTGGCCCTTTGTAAGTAGATAAGTGGATCTGGCCCTTTGTAATACGTTCTACTGCAACCCGCCACCTAACGCACTTTTTAGGGCGCACAAAAGAGTAAACATACTCATTGTGGGCATTCAATAACACATGACATGAGTTAGGTGGGGTCTTGGTCAGCATGTTTCACCTGGCGTTAGGTGGGGTCTTGGTCAGCATGATTCACCTGGCGTTAGGTGGGGTCTTGGTCAGCATGTTTCACCTGGCGTTAGGTGGGGTCTTGGTCAGCATGATTCACCTGGCGTTAGGTGGGGTCTTGGTCAGCATGTTTCACCTGGCGTTAGGTGGGGTCTTGGTCAGCATGTTTCACCTGGCGTTAGGTGGGGTCTTGGTCAGCATGTTTCACCTGGCGTTAGGTTGGGTCTTGGTCAGCATGTTTTACCTGGCGTTAGGTTGGGTCTTGGTCAGCATGTTTTACCTGGCGTTAGGTTGGGTCTTGGTCAGCATGTTTTACCTGGCGTTAGGTTGGGTCTTGATCAGCATGTTTTACCTGGCGTTAGGTTGGGTCTTGATCAGCATGTTTCAACTGGCGTTAGGTTGGGTCTTGGTCAGCATGTTTCAACTGGCGTCAGGTGGGGTCTTGGTCAGCATGTTTTACCTGGCGTCAGGTGGGGTCGTGGTCACCATGTTTTACCTGGCGTTAGGTTGGGTCTTGGTCAGCATGTTTCAACTGGCGTTAGGTTGGGTCTTGGTCACCATGTTTCAACTGGCGTCAGGTGGGGTCTTGGTCAGCATGTTTTACCTGGCGTCAGGTGGGGTCGTGGTCACCATGTTTTACCTGGCGTTAGGTTGGGTCTTGGTCAGCATGTTTCAACTGGCGTTAGGTTGGGTCTTGGTCAGCATGTTTCAACTGGCGTCAGGTGGGGTCTTG
Source organism: Ariolimax columbianus (assembly GCA_036924085.1). Taxonomy (NCBI): domain Eukaryota; kingdom Metazoa; phylum Mollusca; class Gastropoda; order Stylommatophora; family Arionidae; genus Ariolimax; species Ariolimax columbianus. Next base: position 149,930,977 of record JAVGWX010000002.1, on the reverse strand, counting down.
GTCAGCATGTTTTACCTGGCGTCAGGTGGGGTCTTGGTCAGCATGTTTTACCTGGCATTGGGTTGGGTCTTGGTCAGCATGTTTCACCTGGCGTTGGGTATGGTCTTGGTCAGTATGTTTCAACTGGCGTCAGGTGGGGTCTTGGTCAGCATGTTTTACCTGGCGTCAGGTTGGGTCTTGGTCAGCATGTTTCATCTGACGTTTGGTTGGTTTTTTATTATCACGTTTCACCTGGCTCTGACGTGGGTTGGGGGTCTTGGTCACTATGCGAGGTGTGTTAAAAAAGAATCCGATCTTAATTTTGGTTTCTGTGGAAACAAATGAAGCATGGGTGTTGTCCTTCGGCAGGAAAGTATATGGGTCCGCCATACACATGCGTGAACCATTTCCCGTCTGCAGAGTGCGTTAGTTTCGGACAGTCAGCCTTTCAATGTTGAGTGTAGTGAGCACCCGTCCAGTTTGCATTCACCACGAAATGACAGAAAGCATTCAGAAGTGGTGTTGCATCAAATTTGGCCAAAAGTTAGGCCATACCAAAGCTGAAGCCATTAAGAATATTCCTCAGGTCTTCCGTAAGAATGCCATGAGCATGACACACATTAAGGTGTGGTACAATCGCGTCAAAGATGGCCGCACATCGGTGGATAGCGGATCACGGCCCGTAGGCTCTCAACAAGCCGAAATGATAAAGCTATTGACCAAGTACAGACCTTGGTCTTACAGAATCGTCGTGTCACCCACCATCCGAGAACTTGGGAATACGCATTGGTTCGGTACACTCCATCTTGAGCGAGGATTTGGTGGAGATACGCATTGGTTCGGTACACTCCATCTTGAGCGAGGATTTGGTGGAGATACGCATTGGTTCGGTACACTCCATCTTGAGCGAGGATTTGGTGGAGATACGCATTGGTTCGGTACACTCCATCTTGAGCGAGGATTTGGTGGAGATACACATTGGTTCGGTACACTCCATCTTGAGCGAGGATTTGGTGGAAATACGCATTGGTTCGGTACACTGCATCTTGAGTGAGGATTTGGTGGAGTTACGCATTGGTTCAATACATTCCATCTTGAGCGAGGATTTGGTGGAGATACGCATTGGTTCGGTACACTCCATCTTGAGCGAGGATTTGGTGGAGATACGCATTGGTTCGGTACACTCCATCTTGAGCGAGGATTTGGTGGAGATACGCATTGGTTCGGTACACTCCATCTTGAGCGAGGATTTGGTGGAGATACGCATTGGTTCGGTACACTCCATCTTGAGCGAGGATTTGGTGGAGATACGCATTGGTTCGGTACACTCCATCTTGAGCGAGGATTTGGTGGAGATACGCATTGGTTCGGTACACTCCATCTTGAGCGAGGATTTGGTGGAGATACGCATTGGTTCGGTACACTCCATCTTGAGCGAGGATTTGGTGGAGATACGCATTGGTTCGGTACACTCCATCTTGAGCGAGGATTTGGTGGAGATACGCATTGGTTCGGTACACTCCATCTTGAGCGAGGATTTGGTGGAGATACGCATTGGTTCGGTACACTCCATCTTGAGCGAGGATTTGGTGGAGATACGCATTGGTTCGGTACACTCCATCTTGAGCGAGGATTTGGTGGAGATACGCATTGGTTCGGTACACTCCATCTTGAGCGAGGATTTGGTGGAGATACGCATTGGTTCGGTACACTCTATTTTGGGCGTTATCTGTGTGGGCGTTCCCTGAAGAGGGAACTGGAGAGTGTTGTGCGTGGGACCTGCTGCTCCATACTGTAGAAATTATGTCAAAGCTTAAAGGTAAGACATCTATACTCCTGGTAGAAGAGGGACAACCAAGGTAAGTCATGCTGTCATGGGCGTGAAACTATCAGCTACAAGACACAAATAAAATAGATTTCCACGTCCCAAACTAGAAGCAGAGTAATCAATTCAGTCAGTCACTAAGTGAGTCAGTCAATTAATAAGCCAATCAGTTAGTCAATCAGTAAGGCCGGTTATAATGAGCTGACCTAGAGTCACAATTAAAATCAACAACAAACGCAAGCAGACACGCTGTCTGTTGTCATAGAAACGAGGTTGCCTTTCAGTTGTATACACTTGAAATATTGATCCACAGGAAACGAGATATTCACTTTTCTGTGTTTTTTGTAGTTTTGGTTTTTGGTTCTCTTTTTGGTAACTGTTTGGTACGCGGTTGTGTCTTGAAGGGGTTATTGTTTCTAGAGATTTCTTTCTAACACAGAACGCTACCCAACGTTTGGCAGACTTTTGGTCTGTTTGAATGCCAAAGTTTGCTAGACTGTTAGTTGAAGTGAATGCCAAAGTTTGCTAGACCGTTAGTTGAAGTAAATGGAAAAGTTTGCTAGACCGTTAGTTGGATTTAATGGCGAAGTTTGCTAGACCGTTAGTTGGATTGAATGGCGAAGTTTGCTAGACTGTTAGTTGAAATGAATGCCAAAGTTTGCTAGACCGTTAGTTGAAGTAAATGGCGAAGTTTGCTAGACCGTTAGTTGAAGTAAATGGAAAAGTTTTCTAGACCGTTAGTTAAAGTAAATGGCGAAGTTTGCTAGACTGTTAGTTGAAGTGAATGGCGACGTTTGCTAGACTGTTAGTTGGATTGAAGGGCGAAGTTTGCTAGACTGTTAGTTGGATTGAAGGGCGAAGTTTGCTAGACTGTTAGTTGCAGTAAATGACGAAGTTTGCTAGACTGTTAGTTGGATTGAAGGGCGAAGTTTGCTAGACTGTTAGTTGCGGTAAATGGTGAAGTTTGCTAGACTGTTAATTGGATTGAAGGGCGAAGTTTGCTAGACTGTTAGTTGGATTGAAGGGCGAAGGTTGCTAGACTGTTAGTTGCGGTAAATGATGAAGTTTGCTAGACTGTTAATTGGATTGAAGGGCGAAGTTTGCTAGACTGTTAGTTGGATTGAAGGGTGAAGTTTGCTAGACCGTTAGTTGCAGTAAATGGCGAAGTTTGCTAGACTGTTAATTGGATTGAAGGGCGAAGTTTGCTAGACCGTTAGTTGCAGTAAATGACGAAGTTTGCTAGACCGTTAGTTGCAGGGCCTTGAACTCCAGTAAGGAAGTCAGACAGTGTTGTTAGTCGCATCTTGGTCAGTGTGGCGGTATTTATTTTTTCGTCTCTGTCATAGAGATTATTTTACCCCAGACTAATTAGATGGTTGTTGATAGCCGTCTCTTACGACAGACTGTTGGTGTGGCAGTGCGCCTATTTCCATCTCAGTCAGTCTTCTACTCTGTGTAGGAACAGCCCGCTCTGTTAGTCACCTTTTACGTCATCAAAAAAAAAGTCGACCGACAACAGCTGGGGTTCAAAGATGTGTGTAAGCTGGGCATGGCGGCACTGGCTATGGGCCTGGCACCCAAGGCGTGAAAAGAAACTCTTGCAACAAGAAGTGAAGCTAACATGCCGCAAGGAAAAAGAAAACAAAAAACTCAATAGTGAGTTAGCACTCCAAGGTGGCGTCATCTTATAGTCTGTCATGACTGAAATAGGTTACTACTAGTCGCATATTGCGACATACTCTCGGCGTAACAGTGGCACTATTCCCGCTTCAGTCACATACAGACCTCACAGAAACCACTCGAGAATTTAGAGAGTGAATCGTGCGCGAATGCTTTTATAGTGAAACGAGTACGCTATTGACATCAAGTGTACACAACAGAATGAATAAAACAGTCCATTTTATGTTAGGTAGCATTACGTGACAGATTATCAGCCCATGTTGTCTGGGCTGTCAGTCAGGAACGGATGATGTAAGGAACGGTTGTCAGACATGAATGGTGGTTGATGTCAGACATGAATGGTGGATGATGTCAGTCATGAATGGTGGATGATGTCAGTCATGAATGGTGGCTGATGTCAGTCATGAATGGTGGATGATGTCAGACATGAATGGTGGTTGATGTCAGACATGAATGGTGGATGATGTCAGTCATGAATGGTGGATGATGTCAGTCATGAATGGTGGATGATGTCAGTCATGAATGGTGGCTGATGTCAGTCATGAATGGTGGATGATGTCAGACATGAATGGTGGTTGATGTCAGTCATAAATGGTGGTTGATGTCAGGTTACGTCGTGGTTCGATTTGGTTATTCAAATTCTGGCGGGACTGAGTTCAGCTGCACTGAATCAAATCCCACGAAGAAGTAAGAAATAAATGTTTGCAAAAGCTCCTACCTATATATTGTCTCTACAACTAAGGTCTGTTACAGGTGTCATGAATGGTGGTTGATTTCAGGAACGGTTGATGTCAGGAACGGTTGATGTCAGGAACGGTTGATATCAGGAACGGTTGATGTCAGGAACGGTTGATGTCAGGAACGGTTGATGTCAGGAACGGTTGACATCAGGAACGGTTGATGTCAGGAACGGTTGATGTCAGGAACGGTTGACGTCAGGAACGGTTGACGTCAGGAACGGTTGATGTCAGGAACTGTTGACGTCAGGAACGGTTGATGTCAGGAACGGTTGATGTCAGGAACGGTTGACGTCAGGAACGGTTGATGTCAGGAACGGTTGATGTCAAGAACGGTTGATGTCAGGACCAGGTGATGTCCTGAATTGTGGTTGATGTAATATATTAAATGCCAGAATGGTTTACAGAAGGGATCTGTGCGTTCCAGAGACGAGAATGGGACCACTGCCACACTGTGTGCATGTCGCAAGGGTGGCTGAACGTGCAGCACCCCAACCCATCCAGGATAGAAGACACTCTGGTTGTGCGTGACAGTGATGAGAACAGAGCCACTACAACACTAGGAGCATGTCGTAAGTAGCATTTGGCAGTGTGGTCTAAACCTCATTAAGGCATTCCATTGTGCACCGTCATCATTCGTACAGATCGGAAACTTGCTGAGCTGGAGGTTACGGTCATGGTTTTATGCAAGCTCTAGAAACAATATACGAGTCTCGTACAGCATCTTCTTAGATCCTTGATCTATGACAGTGGCAGCGGTCAGTGACCATGACTGTAAACAAACCATTTCCGTTTCCGCTTTTAAAAATTAATGTCAGTGCTTTTGGACTTGTTATGGGGAAGGCGCATGGAAATGTTTTGTCTGGTGTTTTTGGGCGTGTTATGCCTCTCATTTGTCCTGTTGTCTTAGGTCAACCTCTCTTTCACCCAGTTGTCTTAGGTCAACCTCTCATTCGCCCTGTTGTCTTAGGTCAACCTCTCATTTGTCCTGTTGTCTTAGGTCAACCTCTCATTCACCCAGTTGTTAGGTCAGCTTCTCATTTCCCACAGTTGTCTTAGGTCAGCTTCTCATTTCCCACAGTTGTCTTAGGTCAACCTCTCATTTCCCACAGTTGTCTTAGGTCAACCTCTCATTGTCCCGTTGTATCAGGCCACTCTCTCATTCGCCTTCTTGTCTTAGGTCAACTTCTCGTTCGCCCTGTTGTCTTAGGCCAGTCTCTGGTTTACCATCCCTCTGGGGATTACTGCAAGACGATTTTGCAGTTTGAATCAGGCTCTCTTCTCCCCCGCCCCCAGTTTTGACGGTCTACATATTAATTTGGCTGTTCAGGGCAATGTTCTGGAAAAGTAAGATGGCCGCGCTCTCGACTTTCCGGTGTTTGTGTCGAGTTTTCCTATGTTTAATGGTTCCTGTCCGGATTATATTTCACAACTCTTTCACCAGGTGGTATCAGGGGCTTTATTCTGTGGATTTGATGTGTTTTCGATCGGTTATCCTGTTTGTTACGCTGCATTTCATGCCTGGCTCAAGCCGCGCGAGGCCAGTCCATGACGGAGTTCAATGTTCCGCTTACCTGCACACCAGAATCCAGTCCAGATTATCACTACTCAGGGACATTTCTGCTCGGACTGAAGTCGACTTCCTCCTACCCGCCCCTCCCTCCACCGGAGGTTACATGATACCTCTCCCAACCTCCCAGCACACACAACAAGGGTCACGCCGACCAACAGGTGAACATCTCGACCCATGATCTCCACCCCCCCCCCCCCCACCAAGCCACTCTCCTCAACAGCTCGACCCATGATCTCCGCCCCCCTCCAACCCACCCTGCTCTCCTCAACAGCTCGACCCATGATCTCCGGGCCCCCGCTCCTCACCCCGCTCTCCTCAACAGCTCGACCCATGATCTCCGCCCCCCTCCAACCCACCCCGCTACCTCAACAGCTCTACCCATGATCTATCCCCACTATCCTCAACAGCTCGACCCATGATCTCCGCCTCCCAACCCACCCCGCTCTCCTCAACAGCTCGCCCCATGATCTCCCCCCCCCCCCCAACCCACCCCGCTCTCCTCAACAGCTCGACCCATGATCTCTCCCCACCCAACCCCGCTCTCCTCAACTGCTGGATCCACGATCCAGAACAGTGTCTGTCTTGCAATGCCATCTGGCTCTTTCCTTAAAGAATGCCGTATCCTCCTCTGTATATGACATTCTACTGAGATCTGGCTATATCTCAAACCAAGTATCCTCAGCAGACACATGTTGTTGAATGTTTGAACTTGCTGTGTTAACAACTGTCCTGTCATATAAGCCTCAGAACCATATACCAGTACCGACTTTACATACGAGCTGACAATTTATATTTTCCAATCGGACTTGATTTCTTTGGAGTTTCATAATTGTTCTCATGTGATGAAAACCCCTCGCGCTGTCTGTACCATTAACCGGTCATCCTTTTCTAAGTAAAACGTGGACATCTAACCACATCCAACATCCTCACTATCTAACCACATCCAACATCCTCACTATCTAACCACATCCAACATCCTCACTATCTAACCACATCCAACATCCTCACTATCTAACCACATCCAACATCCTCACTATGCGGCACATGTAACCACATCTAACATCATCACTATGTGGGACATGTAACCACATCTAACATCATCACTATGTGGGACATCTAACCACATCTAACTTCCTCACTATGCGGCACATGTAACCACATCTAACATCATCACTATGTGGGACATGTAACCACATCTAACATCATCACTATGCGGGACATGTAACCACATCTAACATCATCACTATGTGGGACATCTAACCACATCTAACTTCCTCACTATGCGGAACATGTAACCACATCTAACATCATCACTATGTGGGACATCTAACCACATCCAGCAACCTCACTATGCGGCACATCTAACCACATCCAACATCCTCACTATGCGGGACATCCAACTTCCTCACTATGCGGCACATCTAACCACATCCAACATCCTCACTATGCGGGACATCCAACTTCCTCACTATGCGGCACATCTAACCACATCCAACATCTTCACTATGCGGGACATCTAACCACATACAACAACCTCTCTATGCGTGTCGTTGAGGCGAGCAGTCAGCTCAGACCTTTACCAAATTCCAACATCTTTACCAGGCTTCTTTTTGTCTGGGCCAGCTGATGTGGTCATCTTATGTTTCATATTGAACATAAAGCAGACAAGACGAAATATAGTGTTTCGCGTTTTTCTCTTCGTGTGTATGTTAATATGAATTTTGTTGGTGACTATATTGTTTTTCTTGTGTAGTTTTCTTCCATTCAATTGTATGGTGATATGTGAAACACATCATTGGATGATTCCATTTATCTGTCTTCGGTCAGATCTCACACTGTCACCTGCTGTTCTGTCATCATATGTTCCTCAAATTACAAGACACCACTGGCTCCAACATTTCTTGACTATCCCTAATGTTCTGAGGTCACTGGCCGGACTGTTGGCTAATCTGGATGATCTTAACTGGATGTCAAATTCTATCCCATTTTATATTTCTCTGTTACTTCTTACTCATACTTTCTGTCTCTCACACATACACACTCTCCCACTATTTCTTTCACTCCATCCCAATCTGGAATTTTGGTTTTCTCACTCTTTTCTTTATCTATATCTCACACTCTTGTCTCTCTCACAATTTCACATTCTCTCTCTCTCTCTTTTTGTCTCTCTCTCTCTCTGCTGTCTCTTTCAGTCTCTCACTCGAAGGGTAGTTAAGAAACATGTTATCTAAGACTCCATAGCAGATACCTTCTGTGTTGTATTATTGTGTCCATTATTCTACTACGTTGTTTAATCTTCCATGATAACATCTATTTCTGTCATTATATGAATCATCCATTTACATCCACCAGTTTACATGAACCATTCATTTACAACCACCAGTTTACATGAACCATCCATTTACAACCACCAGTTTACATGAACCATCCATTTACATCCACCAGTTTACATGTACCATCCATTTACAACCACCAGTTTACATGAACCATCCATTTACAACCATCAGTTTATATGAACCATTCATTTACAACCATCAGGAAGATTGAATTATTCAGCTAAAATGCTACACAAAAGTGGTCAAAAACCATGGATACTGACAAAGAAAAACACAAATCCTTTTAAGAAAAGCTAAACATATTGGCTACTAAATAATATTAAATCTTGAAAACTTAAAAATACACTGGCTACATCAAACACAACAATAGTGTTGAAACAATGATACTGGGCGACATTGCGAGGCAGAAGCAGACCCAGAAGAAGATGGACACAGGACATTACAGACGTTCAGAGAATCACAGTGACAAGATGCGGGAGAGTTTTACAGGTATGCTGTTATGAGGACGGCGCTCTGCAAAGAATATGCTACATGATAATGGATTGACATCCACCCGTTTACATTCATCCATTTACATTCACCAATTTAGATTTACCCATTTACAGCCATCAGTTTTCATGCATCAATTTATAACAACCAGTTTACAGACACCCAATAACAACTAGTTTACATATACCCATTTATGACAACTAGTTTACGTGCATCCATTTACAGCAACCAGTTTATATACATGCACCCATTTATAGCCACCAGTATTCAACCACCAGTTTACATACACCCATATACAACCACCAGTTTACAAACACCCATATACAAACACCCATATACAAACACCCATATACAACCACCAGTTTACAAACACCCATATATAACCACCAGTTTACATACACCCATATACAAACACCCATATACATACACCCATATATAACCACCAGTTTACATACACCCATATACATACACCCAAATACAAACATCTTATACAAACCACCAGTTTCCAAACACCCATATACATACAGCCATCAGATTACATGCGTCCATTTACAACCACCAATTTACACCATCAGTATGCATGCACCCATTTGCAACCACTCATTTGCAATCATCAGTTTACAACTACCCATTTAGAATCACATCAGCTTACATGCACCTATTTATAATTACCAATTTACAACCACCCATTTACAACCACCAAATAAAATGCAACTATTTACGTCCACCTGTTTTTATGCAGCCATTTACATGTTTACATGTACCAATTTACAACCACCAGATTACATTCAGCAATTTACATCTACCAATTTATAACAACCCGTTTATATGACTTTTCTCTTTCCACACCAGGATCTTTACTAAGCCACTTCATCACGCCAGTGTATCTCAGCAGCATCATCGTTGGCAGTTGGTACCATGCTGAACACATGGTTCGAGGTGTGTACGCCCGAGTCAGCCACATGCAGTTCCCATCCCCCATCTTTAAACTAAACAAGCCCTTCCTCAGTGGTATCACTAGCCCTGAGTGTCGACAGGCAGGGAAGACTCCAAACTTTTCTGTCAACTGGTGAGTCTTATGTAGTCACTTTTTGGAAAAAGAAAATATTGGAGGATGTATTCCATTCTTACACTCTGCCTGACGATATTTATGGCTTTATAAGGCTGATGAATAAAGGCAGCTTGCCTCTACAGTCGCAGCACAATGTGCATGGTACATTTTTTTAACATAAATAGACAAAATCTCACTTGAGTTGGAGCCAGGTTAAAAAGAGTAGGTCCACTGTAACCTTCCAAGCATATTGCAAATGACAAGGATTGGGCATGTCTCTCTAGCAACCTCACCATTAAAAACCATTGCTATTGAAACTGCTACTGCCAATTCTATGAAACATGGCTTCCTGTAAAGGGCCTAGCTGTAGTAGTGGTCCTATGCTCCACTTGGAGAAAAGCAGTGAATCATCACCTTTTAAAATATGTAGAGTTTTGAACCCTTGATACGATTTTCAAAAGTTCAATATCCAGTCCGCTTGGCTACCTGCACCTTTGTGTTAGTTTCATTTACAATTTGAGTGGCAGAGTGGTTTGAATGCTTATCTGTCACAAAAAGAGATTTAATAAAATCCTGTTTCGACATGCTCATTACAACCCAGCTGTAAATGGGTAACTGACTTGTTAGGGAAAGCAAAACCACGAGGAAGTAAGATCACCTGAATGCAACAGCTCTAGTTATTACTATGACCACATAAGCATTCCGGCTCCCTCCCTTCTTCCCAATGCCATGTAATGGTATCTGCATTTGTTTGTTAGTTGTTTAGTATTGCATTTGTCTATCCTAACATTGGGCACCCAAACAGATTATGGTCAACATTTTTGTGTAGGTGTGTACACAGCTGGTACTCTGGCCTGACCTAGTATTGATGGTTTGGCCAAGTCTGAAGATCAGTTTTAGTTGTATCATGGGTTAGTCTGACTTCTTCATTGTGAGGCATAACTGATTGGATTTCACACTGTTGAAGACCTGTTCCGTTGAACAATGAGATGATTTTTGGTCCGAGCTAACGGCACACATGGAGAGCAAAGAGTCATACCTACAAGATAGGGGACGTCGTGGGCTAGTGGTTAAGTGACACGGCTCACAACACGAAGGTACTGGGTTCGATCCCCATCACAGCACCAGCCGTTACCCATGGGAAGTAAACCCTTAGAAAATGCAGGAGGAAGCAGACCCTTACATAAAATGCATGCTGAAGTCGGATACACTTGGCCAACAGGTGCAAAATAAAAATTACAGTTCAACGCACACCTAACCTTAGGGATTAGAGAGATAAAGCGAGCGCAAACAACAACATAACCACAAGATGAATCAGAGTTCAATGGATGCACAATATCAGAGAGTCATGGAGAGCAAACAGTCAGGGATACTTCTTCTTCGGTGTTCGTTTTGAAAAGAACGTTGCGTTATAGTTTACAGCTGGGCTGCTATATCTTCACCTTTCAACCCAGCGCATCCGGTTTCAGTTGGCTTTCTTGGGAGTTGCCTGGCTTTGCTTTCTGACTGCAATCCCTATTCTCTTCGTCAAGACTACACTAGTGCATCGTGTTTCCTGGGTCGCCATTTAATGTGTAATAGGGCCTTGGTCAGCTCTGGTTCACTGACCATGATGCACTGACTATTGTCAGCTCATTTCTTCATGTTGGCCCCGAGTCAAGACATAGAGCTCAATTGATGAACAGCATTATCCAATATCTAAAGGATTGAAGATTAGGTTGTGAGCATACTTCTTCTTCTTCTTCTTCTTCGTACGCTGTCAGACGTCAACCTGTATTTGTTCGAAGAAAGCAGCGGTCATCCTGAGGCTGTCGACACTGCCATAGAGCTTGTCTAGTGTTGCCACTGGTGATGGCCACATGTGCTTTCTCTGGTCCTCGTATATCGGGCAGTTTTGCAGCAGATGTTCAGCAGTCATTTTTTCTGTACCTCAAGTGCATTCGTCAGTGCCACCTATCTTCAATTTATTGAATAGGTGGTACCTCAGTCTGTTGTGGCCTGTGCGGAGTGTGAAGACCACGACCTCCTCTCTTCTGTTCAACTGGTAATAGGCATCATTTTTTGTGTAGCCAGTATGTTCTGACAGACTTGACACATGATTCTCTCAGACAGACTTCTACACCTCAGGGTATATGACAGATGATTCTTTCTGACAGACTTCTACACCTCGGGGTATATTTTTTTTTTTTTTTTTTTTTTTTTGCGTCGCCTTATTTATCTATTCCCCAAGGCGTGTGTGCGTTACACTGTGGTTTTTATTTTGCGCCTGTCGGCCCAGTGCATCCGACTTCAGCATGCATTTTATGTAAGGGTCTGCTTCCTCCTGCATTTTCTAAGGGTTTGCTTCCCCGGGGTAACGGCCAGTGCTGTGATGGGGATCGAACCCAGCACCTTCTGGTTGTGAGCCGTGCCACTTAACCACTAGGCCACGCCGTCCCCTCCTCAGGGTATATGACAGATGATTCTTTCTGACAGACTTCTACACCTCAGGGTATATGACAGATGATTCTTTCTGACAGACTTCTACACCTCAGGGTATATGACAGGATAGCATGGTATTCTCTCTCTCTGACCTGTACTTCTGCACACAAAGGTAGAAGACAGCTCATTGGATAGAATGTCATATTCTGTCTCTAATCTCTACACCTCAGGGTAGAAGACAGCTCATAGGAAAGTATGGCATTCTCTCTCTATCTCTCGTCTCTCTCCGCCCCGCCCCTCTCTAACCTCTCTCAGGGTAGAAAACAGCTCATAGGGAAAGTATGGCATTCTCTCTCCCTCCCTCTCTAACCTCTCTCCTCGGGGTAGAAGACAGCTAGTATGATGTCATGCAGTTCTCTGTAGCAAATCTGTACAGCTGAGTATAGAATATAAACCACTCAATAAGTGCAAGCATTTTACCATAAGTTCACTCAACACTCAATTTATTTTATCCCAATGTTTATATGGTGTCAGTTGTCTGGTCCAACATCTTCAGTTTAGCCTGGCCTTGTTACTTTCTGAAAACATTGGTTATAGGCTGTCCTATCATAACACTGCCATGGAGGATGAAGTGTTACTGATTGTGCCAGGTCTCAGTATTTTTTTTCCAACGTGGGTGTGACTAGTTTACATCTTCTGTGTCGTTCTTTCCCTGATTCTAACAAAAGTCAGGTACACATTTATAGCTGGGTAAATTGGGTCACTAGATTCAAGTTTTATCGAGGTTTGAAAAGGTAACAGATAATAAATAGACTGTATCCTGTTAGACATGCCATAAGAGGTAACTAAGGAAGGTTAGGCATGGGGCTGACTACCCAATCATGTAAAAACTTTAAGCCATGAAATAGCCATGTCAGTGTGTTTGATAACTTGACATGGATTTGTTGAAGACCTATGCTCCACGGGAAACTGGAAAGGTATTGATTGATTGACATAATTAGGTTACTGACTTGGTCAGTCTCACCTCTATACTATCTGCAGCATATTGTTTATATTGCGTCAAGCAACACACGACATACCTTAGCTTTTAAATCCTATAGCGGGTCACTAATGGTGCCATAGCCGAAGATGAAATTGAGAATGTGATCATTTCTAACTACAGACCCCCAAGACATTTACAACACAAAATCTCTGACAGCAAAGGCATCCACTTATAGACTTTATAGTGTAGGGCTGTTCCTTCTAACAGGAGAAGGGGTGAGATTTAAGTCTCTAGCCACTAAAATTTCAAACCATCTGTTGCCTGGTGATATATTATAGTATTAAAGGGAAGCAGGAAAAACCAAAGGCAACCAGGATAGATAAGGCTCGCTAACTTAAAAAGACAAGTCATCTAGGAGAAGAAAAACTCTTTAATTTCAAACCATCTGCTGATTTGCAATAGCCAACGGCTATTGAGAGTTAATCAGAATAAAAGATTTGCAGAAAATGGATCTCCCTGACAGGAAGACGCAGATAACATAGACCAACTGTAAAATACAACACAAATTATTTAAGTTTAAAAAATAAGTTTTTTAAATATTTAATTAAAAACATGTGCAATAAGGAGAAGAGGTATTTAGTTTCTGTTTGCCATGTTTCTTAAAATGAGGTAAGCTTCACTGTGTTTTGCACCTTTCGGCCCAGTGCATCCAACTTAAGCACCCATTTTGGTATGGGTTTACTTCCCATATGGGCACTATCTTACTGAATCTGAATATATACATGTTTGGGTTGTGAGCCTTGTCACTTAACCACTAGCCCATGCTGTCCCCACTCAAAAGAAGATTGATCCAAAAGCCTATATATATTTTCCAAGGAGACATAGATACAGTGGGATTAAGATCAATCTTTATTATGGAGAAAATGGTATTTTAAAAATTGGAGGGGGTGAAAGTAGATAAATGTCCAGGTTAAGAGGGTATTTATCCAAAATTGCTGTTTGAAATTAGAGACCAACTAGCAAAACCATTGGCTATATTATGTTCTCAATCACTTGCAAAAGGGATTGTTCCACTGGATTTTCCAATTTATTTTGCGTTCGCCTTATTTCTCTAATCCCCAAGGTGGTGTGCGTTGCACTGTGGTTTTTATTTTACGCCTGTCGGCCCAGTGCATCCGACTTCAGCATGCATTTTACGCAAGGGTCTGCTTCCTCCTGCATTTTGAAAGGGTTTACTTCCCCGGGGTAACGGTCGGTGCTGTGTTTGGGATCGAACCCAGCACCTTCTGGTTGTGAGCCGTGCCACTTAACCACTAGGCCACGCAGTCCCCACATGGGATTTGAAAGATGCAGGAGTGATCCCCTTATCCAAAAAGACCAGAAAATCAGATCCAGCAAATTATAGACTGGTGAGTTTAACAAGCATAGTCTGTAAATTGTTAGAGTCAATAATCAAAGAAAACATTGCAACTCATTTAGACAAGTTTAATCTAATCAGAAATAGTCAGCATGGGTTTACAAGAGGGAGATCGTGTTTAACAAATCTATTAGAATTCTTGGAGGAGGTTACTAAAATGGTAGATAAAGGGGAGCCAGTGGATGTTATTTATCTAGATTTTGCAAAGGCCTTAGATTATTTAGAAAGTTAAAATTACATGGAGTAGGCGGGAAAGTTGCCAAATGGATTGAAAATAGGTTAACGGGAAGAAGACAGAGAGTGGGCATAAATAAAGAGTACTCTGACCGGTGGGAAACAAAAAGTGGACTGCCACAGGGCTCAGTTTTGGGACCAATTTTGTTCTTGATATATATAAATGATTTGGACATTGATATGGGATCCATGATTGCAAAATTTTCTGATGACACTTAACTATATAGTAGCTTCTCATTTAAAGCAGAAGTGGATATATTGAGATTGTATTAAGATAAAATTTAAGAATGGTCTGTGAGCTGGCAAATAGAGTTTAATGTAAATATGTGTACAGTCATCCACATGGGTAGATTCAATATGGAACATAATTACAGAATGGGCGAGAACAATATTAGAATGATAGAAAAGGAAAGGGACCTAGGGGTTATAAGATATCATACAGGTAAAGTTAGTGAGCCTGTCCAGGTGACAGTGAAAAAGACAAATGCAATGTTAGTTATGATAAAAATAAATATTAAACATAGTAGCAACGAAGTGATAGTCAAACTGTATAAAGCATTAGTTTAGACCTAGATACAGGTGTTGAGTCCTTATAGTAGAGCGGATATAAACATGCTGGAAAGGATACAAAAAAGAGCAACAAAGCTGATAGTGGGATTCCAGTATTACAGTTATGAGGAAAGACTCAGAAAAACCAGCCTTTAGTGTCTAAAAAAGAGAAGAATTAGAGGTGACAAAAAAGGTTTATAAGATAAAGGTAAGAATAAATTAGACTATAACAAGTTGTTCTTCTTCTTCTTCGTACGCAGTCAGGCAGTAACCATTATTTTTTCGAAAAAAGCGGCGGTCATCCTGAGGCTGTCGCCACTGCCATAGAGCTTGTCTTGCAGTTCCACTGGTGATGACCACATCTGCTCTCTCTGATCCTCGTATGTCGGGCAGTTCTGCAGCAGATGTTCAGCGGTCATCTTACCAGTACTGCACGGGCATTCGTCGGTACCACCTATCTTCAATTTGTTGAATAGGTGGTACCTCAGTTTATTGTGGCCAGTGCGAAGTCTGAAGACAACGACCTGCTCTCTTCGGTTCAACTGGTAATAGGCATCGTTTTTGGTGTAACCAGTATGTTCGGTTTCCCATTTGGTCATGTATCTGGCTTTGATAAGCCGTTTTGACTCTTCGTACGTCATACTAGTATCTGTTTGTGGTAGTCTTGCACCTTCTTTTGCCAGTCTGTCTGCCTCCTCGTTGCCTTGGATGTTGCAGTGTGATGGGACCCACTGTACCACTACCCTTTTTGGTGCGGACTGCTGGCATAATTGGCAGAGTGCTGCTCTTAAGTCATTAAGCTCAGTGTTTTTCTGGCTTTTTAGCGCTGTGACTACGGCGAGAGCATCTGTAAGCAGGACTATATGGCTTTCATTTTCACTGTGTGTCACCATTTTTTCCACTGCCGCCCTCAGTGCCTCTGCTCTGAAATTGCTTGTGTACTTACCAGTAGCAAATGACAGTGTTATTTAACAAGTTGTTCAAAATACAACCACCTACAAAAACAAGAGGGCATAGCTACAAATTAACTAAAGAAAGGTCAAGATTAGATATTAGGAAATATTTTTTTAGTCAGAGATTAGTGAATGCTTGGAATGCATTGCCACAGGAAGTAGTGGAGGTAGGGACAATTAATGCATTTAAGAATATATTGGACATGTGCATAGTTTTAGAGCAAGGAAATATAAGTGAAACTGGTTGTATACAGACTGCAGATTCTTCTAAACCAGTATAAAGACGTTATTACATTCCGTTACAAGTTATTACACCATCCGTACAATCTGTCTCATCTAGTAGAGTGATACAATGCTCTCTAACATGTTTCTATTAATGTTATGGCTGTAGGTTTGTCGGAGATGACACATTAGAGGTGGTCAACCCAACCACAGGGAAAAGTGACAAGGACGAACTGTCCCGGCTCTGTAAGCAGATCATGTTCCAGGACTTCCTGTCCCTGTACGGAAAGATCAGTTCTTTGTCCAGCCATGGGGTGGTGGACACACCAAGGTGAGTTGTGTAAGGTGGACAGATTGTGATTATTTTATTACTTGCGAGGTTATTACAGATGGGTGGGTAAGGTTTGTCAGCCCTGGTACAGTTCTGTGTGTGACAGTCGAGAAACACTGTTTATAGAAGAAAAAAAATATTTAGTTGAGAAATGTAGAAAATTAATAGTCATAATACACTTGATTAGTGCTTTCTATTCATTGCCTTAATGTCTGTCTATCTACCTACCTTTTTTATGCATCTATGTATGTGCCTAATCCATCCATCCATCGTCTCTGTTTTCTCAACTCCTTCAGACAAATGACTATAAAAACAGACGCATCTCGTCTCTCCACCTCCTTCAGCCTTGCACCTTGATCTGACATCTAGCACCTGCCTGGCATACACAGCTTGTCTATCGGCTACACGTGGTCTGTAGACTTCAACAAACGGGGTATTTTTGTATAGTACAGGCAGCTACATAGCAGACACCTACTTATGTAGGCGATAAAGTGTTGATTTGTTTTGCTGTTCTGTTTTCTTTGCGTCCCTTCTAAAAGTTACAAATACATTTTCTTTTCAACTTCTTCTGCCCACCGTGTTGTATCCTTTCTCTTTCTCCCTGTTCTGATTTCACCACTGATGCAGCTACATTTAAGAATGTCCTTGAATTTTGACCAGATGGTTTCCAAATCCTCTTCTAATTCTTCTATACTCCACCCTTTGGCGAAGAACAGGTCGAACTAAGAAGAACCCTGGGTCCTTATTTCCAGGATTCAAACATATGTCAGGGGATGGCGTGGCCTGATGGCACGGCTCACAACCAGAAGGTGCTGGGTTTGATCCCCATCACAGCACCGGCCGTTACCCTGGGGAAGCAAACCCTTAGAAAATGCAGGAGGAAGCAGACCCTTACATAAAATTCATGCTGAAATCGGATGCACTGGGCCGACAGGCGCAAAATAAAAACCACAGTGCAAAGCACACCGCCTTGGGGATAAGAGATCATGTCATCATGGGTAGTAGATCAGTGTTGCAACCTCGGCCACTGGGGTAAATTGTTTATTACCTTCTGGATGATACAGGGGAGGCAATTTACATGCAATAAATCTTGTTTTTTCCTCAGAGTAGCAGCTACTACATAATTGATTATTTCTAACAACTCTCCCGTATCCATTTGTAAATTTTAATTTCTACAGATTGTACTCCGAAGCCAAGGCAGCCGTTATGGATTACCAGCTGACCAAACAGGCCCTGTTCACAGCCTTCCAGCATGCTAACCTCGGACATTGGGTGAAGAAACCTCACGAACATGACGAATTTGTTGTTGCCGAATAGTCATAAGGCCAATCTGCTTGAAGCAGCAGCTACCTGGAGAGAGGAATTTACATTTGAAGTCGAGAAAACCATAACAGTCTTACTGTTCAGTGTGATTGTTGTATGATTTTATAGTGAAATAGTTTTATAGACAGAATGATTGTGGTGTGAGAGAAAGTGACAGTGTAGGAGTTTGTGTGTCTGGGGTTCAAAACCTATTATGGTGCCCTTACTTCCTTGTTTAGTTTTTAAAATGTTTGTATCTCACAAGTTATACTCCTTTGCCATTTAGGAAAACTCCTAGTGAACATCTCAGTACCTCCAAAGTTTCTAGTGAACCTCTCAGTACCTCCAAAGTTTCTAGTGAACATCTCAGTACCTCATAGGTTTCTAGTGAACATCTCAGTACCTCATAGGTTTCTAGTGAACATCTCAGTACCTCATAGGTTTCTAGTGAACATCTCAGTACCTCATAGGTTTCTAGTGAACCTCTCAGTACCTCCAAAGTTTCTAGTAAACATCTCAGTACCTCATAGGTTTCTAGTGAACCTCTCAGTACCTCCAAAGTTTCTAGTGAACCTCTCAGTACCTCATAGGTTTCTAGTGAACATCTCAGTACCTCATAGGTTTCTAGTGAACCTCTCAGTACCTCTAAAGTTTCTAGTGAACATCTCAGTACCTCATAGGTTTCTAGTGAACATCTCAGTACCTCTAAAGTTTCTAGTGAACCTCTCAGTACCTCATAGGTTTCTAGTGAACCTCTCAGTACCTCCAAAGTTTCTAGTGAACATCTCAGTACCTCCAAAGTTTCTAGTGAACATCTCAGTACCTCCAAAGTTTCTAGTGAACATCTCAGTACGTTATAGGTTTCTAGTGAACATCTCAGTATCTCCAAGGTTTCTAGTGAACATCTCAGTACGTCATAGGTTTCTAGTGAACTTCTCAGTACCTCCAAGGTTTCTAGTGAACCTTGCAGTACCTCCCAAGTTTCTAGTGAACATTCCCTAACCTTATTGGATTTTTTTTTTAAAATAAAGTAAATTATGCCATTGGCTTTTTTTTGTAATCCTTCCTGGATGTCACTGGCTTTTTAAAGTAATCCTTCCTGGATGTCACTGGCTTTTTAAGTAATCCTTCCTGGATGTCACTGGCTTTTTAAGTAATCCTTCCTGGATGTCACTGGCTTTTTAAGTAATCCTTCCTGGATGTCACAACCTTCTTCCTGTGTCACTGGCATTTGATAAACCATACTGCTCACCTGCCAAATAAGTTGGTGGTTGTTAGAAGCAACATTCTGCAAAGAACAAGCTACTTACTTTCTTGTGCATCTACCCATTTTTGTAACCACCTTACTGAATCTGAACATATCCACATTTTGGCTGTGAGCAGTTTTCACTAACCACGAAACCCTCTCCAACACAGGATTTTTGGTTACATTATGAATGTCTGCTAGATGATGTGCAAATTAATTGTAGCTTTACAGCGGGATTATCCGGTGACAAGCTCTTGATTGTCGGGTACTGGTTGCTTGCAGACTGACCACAGGCTAGGCTTTACACATTTGTTATTTTCATGTATGTATTTTCAGCCAAGTTTATTTGTTCAAAGTTTTTGATTGTATTAGTTTTGTTGCTTCATGAGTTGAGGCAGTTCAATTTATTCAAAAGGTAACACCTGATTTTGTAGAACTGTATGCAGTTAGGGAACAGATGTATTGGTGCAACTAGTCAGGGAATACATGTGATGGTTGGAACTAGTATAATTAGGGGACATGTGATGGTTGGTTGGGTTTGAATGAATCTGACAGTTCCCAGGATCATCAGTCAGACAAGTGTACCATCTCACATTGAGTTGGTATCAAACGTGGATGGACGTGTAGTGTCCAATATAGTTCGCAGAACTGTTTACGTGCTCTTGTAGAATGAAGTAAGGCTCATCATTAACAGGAGTCTGACACAACATTTTGTCTTTATTTGTAATTTTCATTTCAAAATAAAACAATGTTATATATTTAAAAAAAACATTTTTAATCACTTTTTTTTAAACAAGTTACAAAAGAATTCCATGACTCCACGATGTTTCATCTTACCCACAAATGTTTGACCCAAATTTACATACACACAAGAAATCATTCCATTCATTTACAAAAATCTACAAATTCCCAGAAAGTGACAAAAGATATTCAAAGTAACATGTAAAACAGAAAAACATTGCATTTATTTTTATTTTTTAATGTAATGATTTCGTGAAGTCGATTGAAGTTTCATGATCTCTGAGTGGAAGTCCTACTACTGGTTGCTCCATGTTAAAGTAGTCTGCGTGCCCCAACCTTAGACATGTACAAAACTGATGTGTATCAAGCTGTTTATAGACATCAGTCTTCCCACCCCATACAAACTACACCATTAAATAATTGTGGAATCTACTATAATCTTAATATAACATGTTCTGTTGCTACAAAAATCTGATAACTTTTTGATGGTAGAGAAGTGTGTGTTTCTTAGTCTGTTGACATAAATGGATATGGTCTCTAACTGTTGGACATAAAATCACAACAACAATTAACATAGGGAGGTGGGTAGACCCCTTAGGCAACAAGGGTCCATTGTGCCAACTGTCCATAATTGAGTGGCTGGCTGCATGCAATAGGGCATCTTTTTCTGATTTGATCTAACCAGGTGGGATAGGATCATAATGGAGAGGGCCTTTCCTCATCCATGATGCCCATGGCCTGTTATACCTATTAACATAGACTTGACTTACAATACGAATCTGCCTGTGACTTTTTACTAGAAGAGAGCAACAGTGGCCAGGAATAATTAGCCAGAGCAGACTAAACTATAAATTACACAAAAACACATATATTAAACTAGTGTGCACATGTATAAGCAATTGGCTAACAGAAACTTACAATTAATGTGCCGTCAGCACGCTCCTATATTTAGCCAAAAATTGGGCAAACAAAAACACAGACTTTACTCCTTCCATCCTTGAAATTACATGGAGTGACAAATGCAGAGGTACAATCTCCTTAGACAGTGAAGACTACAACGGTTTGATCATGATTGTCGCACCCACAAAGATATTCTCTATGAACAGTTTGCGGATGGCAAAGATCTATGTAAGTGACATGAAGGCACTGGACATGGGTCTGACATAATGAGAAGATGAAGCTGCAGACTAATCCAAGTGATGTACCCTGAGGAGCCATCTCATGCTGGCTGAAAAGTTCTTGCAACACCAGAGGTGATACAAGGAAAACCAAAAACTCAGTAGAGTTACCACTCTAAGGTCATATCATCATGACTTAAAGGGGCTGCTATGCAACTGCTACTACACAGATATATACATTCCTCCCTGATACATACATAAAGACACTTAAACACATTCAAGGATAAAGAAATGAAGTTATAAATATTAGAGATAGAAACAGGGGAGTCTGCAAAGATATGGAATGTAACCAAGACATACCTATTTATGTTTTTACCAACTTTTAACCTTCAGTACTATCGCAGCTTCGCTTTACTTTTCTTCATAATCTGCCAATATTAATGCCTGTTATGGATACTAGATCCATTTTATCTGAGGCACAGTGCTAAATATTTCTTTCCTGGGAGAATGCAGATTAGTGACCATTGGAACCATTTAAAAATGCCCATTAATGTCCATTTCCTTCAGTTTCTGGATTAATCACAGTGCTACATTCTTGAGTGGACCGTGCTGTGATCCACACATTTAGTTCTGTAGCACCAAAAATTGTTTAAATGAGAAGGTAAAGAAAACAATGAACTGTATGAAACTGGCACAAAATGGTGTCAATGGCAAGCACGATACACAGACCATACACCCAAAAGATGAATTGTATGAGCCTAGCTCTCAATATAAGAGATACACCGAGGTTGAGTAGGACCAGTGTAACCTTCCAAGCATGTTGTGAAAGTTACCTTAACAAAAACAAGTAGTGCATGGGGCTTGCAACTGCAAATCTATTATTGAATCCGCCACTCAGGAATCGCAGGTTTCAGACACTTGGTCATTATTGACTGACTAAAAAGCTCTCTCTTGATTCGTTGGGTCTAATAGGGAACGGGTGCTGGTATTAGACCCTCGACAGGTCAATTTTACCCTACTAATGACAGGGCGTTGCTACGGTAATCCTGCTTAATTCGAGAGGAATCGCAGGTCTCAAACATTTGGTCCACGTGCTTCGCTGATAAGCCAATGGTGCGAGGCTACCATCTGAGGGATTACGGCCGAACGCCTCTAAGCCGGAATCCCGCCCTAAATCTCAGCACCACTGTGATGGGAGGCTACGATATGGTTGGGACCTGGGGCTCGCGTCTCAGCCCGATCCGGTCGAGCTGCAGAAAGAGGTCTCTGCTGTCCGCTGATCAAAGCAGGCGGGAAGCTGCTCGATATTCACCCCATACGGCGATGAGGTGTGAAACCACTAGTAGAAGACTTAGTTCTCGGTCGGGGTGTCGTAAGCAGTAGAGCAGCCACCTCACTGTGAACTGTTGAGACTCAGCCCTTGATCATGAGATATGTCCGCACACCAGGCGATCAACATCTCCGTGCTATGACCAGGCTTGTCCCCTGGTTAAATGCACTCCTGCCTCGCTCTTTACCTCTGTCTGCTATCAGTCATCCCAATGGACGCAGAAGAGATGCAGACCAGCGGACATTGCACCTCTGCCCTATTGTGACAACCTCCCAGGTGGCGGGGAATGCTAGGCGTACCATCACTGCAGATGAGCCGAGAAAATAAAAGGAGCAAGGAGATACCCCACTCGCATATGCTACATTTCTGGCAGGACGCGACGATCCTGGGACACAGACACACTAGACTGTCTCTCTTCCGAGATACTTGAAAAACTAGTACATACAGTCCATTATATCATTACCACACCCTATAGACATGAGTGGGGAAGACTCGATAGTCCTGCAAGACAACTTCCCTAAGAGAGACAACTCTGACCAAAAACAAAGGCTAAGGAGGGCATCCCTACAGAAATGCCTGTTGAAATCGGATGTACTTAGCCACAGGCTTAACAAAGTAACACAGTGCAACGTATATCGCTGTAACCAGCGTACGAAGAAGAAGAAGAATCCGCCACTCTAAATGCTTGGAGACAAGTGTCTTATAAAGTGGTAAGCTGTAACAGTGACCCTATGCTTCACTTGGAATGGAATGGTGAATTATTCAAACAAGTAAAAGATATGGTTTGTATAGCAGTTTTAAATAGCTGTAATGGAAACAACCGTCAGTACTGGAGTTTCTAGAGCACAGGAAACAAAATCAGCTTGAATCATGTGGGGTCAAGAACATATGACACAATCCTCAAATTATGCAAGAAGCAACTTAATAGGGTTGTGCATGGGGGATAGTGAGCATCATGAAAAACAGATACCTACAGAAACAGCCAGCCAGAAAGAACACTGCAGAGACTTCTATAGTTCTACAAACTGCATGTGACACTATGAAATGTATGGATGCGACGAAGACATAAGGATAGGGCACTGTACGAAGGATGGTCACACGCCTAAAAAAGTGGAGGCAGTTTTTTGATGCCTGGATAATGCTACTAGGTGCAATTGTTACTGACCACATCATCAGTCAGCCAGTCAAGAAACAACACAACCTCATTACAGTACTTCTCCCTTGAGTGCCAGGCACTCAACAATGTTGGAAAAATGCTTCTCTCCTCCAAGGCCACATATAGAGTACATTTTGTATGTTCGTTTGTCTGGTCCTCTCTTTACCCATAGATCCTTTGAAAAATACCTCAACAAACAATCGTGTGCAGTACATTACCGGAAACCGTGCAGTAATCAAGCAGCCTGGTCAACGACACAGATACCTGCAATTGTTAAATCTGCTGCAAAGATTAGCAGTATGGCGAGGAGTGTCCTGGCTCACCTTCTTCAGTATGCCACACGATATAACAAGAACCACTACAACTTGCTATGAAAGAAAATGTGTAGGTATAACTGAGCGTTCACTGTGAGACATGAATGTATTTATAGCTATTTTGTCTTTAAGCTCCACATGAGTCATACAACAGCTGGTCACCACACAGGAAAAATGTAAAGGTTACTAGCCTCCATAAACAACCCTCTTTAGTCGCCATGCTTATAAGTTTACAGTTGTCCTTGTTGCACATGTGGTAAATGGCCTTTTTATCCTTTCCCTCCAATGTGAAGCATAGGTCACACTTACAGAAGGTCTGTTCCCAAACATTAGCAACCATTCACCCTATTTGGTTTGTTTTTACTAGAGCTTGTCCCTTTACAGGAAGCCTGTATCTGAACTGTTGCAGTGGATGATTATTATGGCAATGTTTTTGTTTTACGTGATGAGGTTACCAGCCCCAAGCACAACTCTCTTAAGTTGCATTTAACGACATGTTTAAAAGGTGAACACACATGGTACTTATAATAAATGACAAAGATACACAATAGGTAGTCTCTTCTATGCTGGTAACTATATAATTCCTTAATGCAATACAGTCCCTAACACACATGCACTCCTGATGGGGTCGACAGGTAACTTCACCGTACACTTTTTCAGCTTTTCACACAGAGGCCTGTTTCTCTCTCCCCCCCCCCCCCCCCCCCAAATTTAACAGCTGGGTAGACTGAAGCATGAGACTAGTCACATAGCCTGGTTATCTTTCATGAAAAGGGTAAATTCTCAAATAGCACTGCTAGTCGAAAGCGCTATATTGTGTCATACACTTTTGGGGAGAAGATTTCCTTGCGGATTATGTTCAAACCACACAAGTATAGACAAACCAACTCATGGGACATGCTAAGCTCCTGACAGTGAATCTTGTCGCAAAAATCAGTTAATGCCTTATTTGTAATTGTCGGTGACTGACATCACATTTGTGAATCACCAAAAGGAGATACAAGTAATCCCATACAGACACTGATGTCGATGGAGTGGGTGGGTGGTGTTAGACATGTCATTGCACTAGGCAAGAAGTCAGCAAGTGTAGTTTCCAACTATAACTAGGTCTCAACTTTTTATGAGGTTGGGTTCTTCATCTTCCCTTCTCTAACAATGAGTCAGGTACCGATATACTGTTGGGTCATCTTGAGTGTGTCAACGAGAATTGAGCATAATACTTTTGCTGTTAGAAATGGAGAGATCTGCACTGTTTCTCAGATGTGGTAATATAAAAAGATGTATTGAGCAAAACTGGGGACAATTTTATGTGGAATAGTAGGGTATGTCTGTACTAGGGACCTACAGAGCAGCAATCAATTGAAAGAGCCACAAACATGAAAAACTGAGAAAATGCTGAAACCAATATGGCATTTAGAATCAC
Source organism: Ariolimax columbianus (assembly GCA_036924085.1). NCBI lineage: Eukaryota > Metazoa > Mollusca > Gastropoda > Stylommatophora > Arionidae > Ariolimax > Ariolimax columbianus. Next base: position 149,905,568 of record JAVGWX010000002.1, on the reverse strand, counting down.
ATTCAGAGCCTACCCTGAGTTCAGTGGCCAAGTGTCTTGTCAAATAATTATCAAACGAGATAACAAGAGATATTTTACATACAAAAGACAAACATGAAGATAAATAAAGGAGGAACAAAATCAATGGAAAGAATAAAGCCACCACAAATTAATATGTATGGTTGTAAAAGGTGACCATATGGGGTTGGGAACCTTACATATAACTTGTTATATCGGACAAAGCATCTCTACAAGAGTAAATAAAGGCTACCACCAGAGTGAAACAGGACACCAGAATAAATAAAGAAAGCTAACTTCAGGAGTAACCCCAGGCTCTCACTGGAGTGAAATGGGATATTACAGAACTGAAACAGGACATCATGAGTAAAATGAGACATCACAGGAGTGACCCCAGGCTCTCACTGGAGTGAAACAGGACATTACATGAGTGAAAGAGACATCACATGAGTGAAACAGGACATTACATGAGTGAGACAGGACATCACATGAGTGAAACATGACTTCAGATCTACTCACAAAATCCAACTAAGAGTGACCAAGACACACTGGAGTGAAACATAATCCAACTGTTAAGACTGAAAAAAATGGGCATTTCCAAAATGATGAAAGAAACAGTCACCAATGAATCTGAAATGACCAAATAATGAAAACCAAACGAGGAAACTGAAGCACATATAATTAGGCTAGAGCCTATACCAACATAAATGTCACCAAAATATAAAACACTCTCCTTGAGTTAGTTATTGCTAAACATACAGGTATGGATGTATGCCTTTATGGATTGAAAAAGTTTTATTACAAAGTAGAAAGCAATATTGACAAAAATTATAGGTAATATTACAAAATGTACAAATGTTTATACTTTGGACAACAAAAGCGATAGCTGTAATGTCTTCAATGAGTCCCAGTCAGGAGAGGAGACAAGCCCAAAATGTTTGAGGTAATTTCCACTTTGAAATGGACAATTCTGAAAGTGTGCATTCTAAGCCAAACACCCTATTCACATGTGGCTCACAATGTGCAGATTGAGGTAATGAAGAAGGGCTTTGTACAATAAAAGGATTACATAGATTAGTGATGTGATTGTTTCCCTCAAAGTCATCCAACTGTCTTCATTGTCTAATCCTAATCCTAGTTGGGTAGACATCACAGTTGTGGACCTTAAAGTCCTTTAAATGTCTTCATTATGTAATCATAGTTGGGTAGGCACCACAGTTGTGGACCTTAAAGTCCTTTAAATGTCTTCATTAGGTAATCATAGTTGGGTAGACACCACTGTTTCAGACCCTCAGATTGACCATAGTGTGGTTCTTACATTAACTATTCTTCTTCTTACGCTGACATTAACTATTCAATTGACAAACATGCTGTGGCATAAATAATTAGTTTTCCCTTTGAAGTGAGGGCACACATTAAGCTGAAGTTTTCTTAATTGTGAACAGATTCTTATGGACCATATACTATTTTAGTTTTGTTCTTTCTCGTCTGTTGCCAATATTTTATGATTGTTGATTATTTTGTTTTCCATTCGCAGCATTTCTTATGGTTCAGTGCATCTGACTTCTGCAGCAGCAGCAGGGCGGCGGCCCCCCCCCCCCCCCCCCAGCAAACTCATGGATGGGGGTCCTCGTATTGGTTTGACACCTCTGATCTTACAAGCCAGATTTCTGTCAACAAATTTTCTCAATCACACAGGCTATGTGACAAATATTTGTCAGACATAAGTAGCACATTCTAAGAGGCAAACTAATTCATCTCATTAATAATCATAACAAGCTGATGGTGACAGATTGTAACAACAAAAAGTGAGGTCATACAGGTTCACAATTAAATTACAACAGCATTCTCAACAAAGGTCTGACAAACTAGAACATGTATCAAACACATGATTCTACGAAACTGACCTCTTTGGTCAGACCTAACCCTATGACCAGGCATCTTACAATGGTCAAGTCTTGTATACTGACCAGACTGAACCCTATGATCAGGCACCTTACACTGGTCAAGTTTTATATACTGACCAGCCCTAACCCTATGCCAGGCATCGTACACGGGTCAAGTCTTGTATATTGATCAGACATAACCATATGATCAGGCATCTTACACTGGTCGTCCTGTATATTGCAGATTCACAATTGATCTTTTTATTACCCAACAGGTGGTCAATGGCGATTGTGTACAATCATGAGAAAACCAGTTGCACTTAGCAAAGCGCCGTTAGCAACAGCTTTATTTTCAAATAAAAATAACAATATCTGATCAGACATGTTAGTCAGGGTCAGGCAAAACATACTGGCCAAGACCCTCACCATGGCTTCCATCATAGCCCTCCCTGAAAACGGCTATTTTCAGGGCATCCTGGCTAACGAGGTGATGTATCGACATGTTCCCTGTATTAGTGAGTGACGCGCAGATGAAGCCAAGCAGAGCACAACCACCTGGAGGACCCCAGTTCACCATCAGCACACTCAGGATGTGAGGAAAGCTACTGCAACCCACCACTTAACGTCCTTTTCATGGCGCACAAATGAGTAACCTACTCATTGTGGGCATTTGTAAACAACGATATCCTTAATGGATATGTTCTGAAAATGGTGTGTGCTCACTAAACCTGTACAGGTTGGTACTTCATGGTGTGTGCTCACTAAACCTGTACAGGTTGGTACTTCATGGTGTGTGCTCACTAAACCTGTACAGGTTGGTACTTCATGGTGTGCGCTCACTAAACCTGTACAGGTTGGTACTTCATGGTGTGCGCTCACTAAACCTGTACAGGTTGGTACTTCATGGTGTGCTTTCACTAAACCTGTACACGTTGATACTTTAAATTTTAAAAAAAGTGGTTCCTTAGTTTATAAAGTTGCTGAACAGCTCTGGGTCTCAATACTTTTCTTTTTGTGGGGTGAAAGTTAACTTTCTTGTCTTCCATAATTGTCAGCCAGGTACTACACTTGGGTAGACTGGAGGGTGCAAAGTCTGAGGGATTTAACTCGGTACCTTTGAAGTGACAAGCTAACAATTTAGCAAAACTGCCGTCGCAGCAGTGGCCACTTTTTGTCATTCCCCTACTCGTAAACAATGTTCCCTGCACAAAAATGCAGTCAACAACTCAAAAGGGCCAGAGACAGAAAAGAGTCAAAATGTATCCTTCAATGACTATTCATTAAAAAAAGGTATGGTTATTTATGTACTTCCCCTTATATTTGATATAGCTGGCTTAGCTAGTTACTTTAAAGTATCCCATAGCATTACTGCCGTAGGGGCGTCAGGTTAAGGTGACCTCACATTTCAAAGGTATGGCTATATGAGGGTGGTAGACATCTCCTCTCCCTTGGCACTTTTACTTCCCGGACTGAACCGGTACCCATTTAAGGCTGGGTCGACCCGGGAGCCGTTGCGGTTTTAAAAAACATTTCCGCTTCAACTAAGAAATGAACCCAGGACCACTCAGATGCGCTAACCACTGCGCTACGCGGCTCCCTATAGCTACTTTATGACATTATTGCATGACATAATAATTAAGATACCACCATTGGAGACATTCAACCAAGTGGTACCCAGGTTCAAACATTTCGGACCACTCTTATCTTCCTTGCTGCCCTCATCCCAAGGCAACTGGGTACTCGGCTCCACCTGTGGAGTCTGTAGGGATTTCGGTCAACACACTTTTGTGGTCGTTCGACACAACGGGACTTAGATGCCTATGCAAACATTATTATTTATCTTCCAAGCATGTTTTAAACAGTTTTGAAAATTATTCATAAAACTGATTTCATTGCACCTGCGTGCCAACATTGTTGAAAGTGTCAATACAGAGCACAAACTCTGTAGCTCTCGTGACGGGTAAGAAATTTTCCCCTCGCCTCACCAGGTATCCATTTACAGCTAGGTTGACTGGGAGAAAGGGTATAACATCAAAAACCCATAATGTGTCCGGGTTTTAGGGCACAACATAATCTGAATATGGTACACTGGGTTTGTAAACCATACTCAACACCTCTAGATACCATCACTAAACCATTTCGGTGAAACATCCACTGCAAATACATGCTTCCTGTCAATGCTGTGGCAATGGCCCAAATTTCACATGGCTGTCGAGAATAACTTGCAACATTTGCATTTCATGCGGGCACAGTACTTTAAGGGTCACTACCTACAGATTGCCCTTGGTAAGGTGATCAGAACACAAACATATCTACCACATCTTTGACTATACAGCCACATGTTCTACTCTATCTAGCCACATGCTCCAGTCCATCTGTTGTGATGAAAACAGAAAATATTCCACCTCATGCCAGAAGTTTCCAATTAGAAATTATGTGCCTGTATTTAAATACATTTAAGATTGTTACTACTTACAACTACATCAGTCTTAATTTCCTATTGCACCTCAAAGTACACCAAATTTGGATATTGACACCTTTTGCACACTGGTTCAAAATTAATCATTTTCCACTGTAATGGAAAGTTGCTCATGAAATTGGTTATTGACAATTTGTGTGCACTAACTGTATCCTACCTCATCAGAGAGTTGTGTTGTACAAAGTTGGTTACCCAAACAATTCTTGCACAGTGGTTCAAAATCAGCTATTTCCTGCTGCATCATAAAGTTGGCTACCCTCATTTTTTGCACACCGGTTCAAAGCACAAAGTTGCATATCCACATTTCTTGCAGACTGGTTCAAAATCAGCTATGTCCTGTCGCATAAAATTCCACATTAAGGTGGTTATATGCAATTCTTGCACAATTGTTCATCTTTTCCACAAGTCACCGATTTAGTAGTGGGTAGCTCATCACAGCTACCAATTTTAGAGATTTGGGGGTGTAGGTGGGGGAGGTGGGGGAGACGAAGGAGGTGGGGGTGGTCCTTTAGGTAGTGGTGGTTTCATAGTTGCAGTTGCATCTAATCTGGCCCTGTGTTGAGCAAGAAGCTGGTGGAATCGCTCGTGGTGCGGAGGCACAGAGTCGATTGTGGGTGTGATCGGTGGGTGGTTGTGTCCGGGGTCATCGTCGTCGTCAAATATATTATGGGGCATAGTAGATGAGAAGGCGTCATTAATGCTGAAACCGCTATGCTGTTGTTGAAGTACCCGAGAAGAACTATTGCTCGATGAAAATTCTGAATATCCCGCAAGGCGGTTGGAAGCTTCGCCACCTGGTGTGTCAGATTTGGTTGTTTTCGAAGGTCTTTCATCATAGTAGTCCATGGTTGATGCTGATCGCTTGCTCGAAGATTTTCCTTCGTGTCGAGATCGGTCATGCTTGGAGTGTTTCTTGCTTTTACTGTGGTGATGGCTACGGTGGTGGCCATGGTGGTGTGTGCGATGACCTGGTTCTCGTTCTCCGCTGTATCCATTTGAGCCCTGGTCACTTTCCCTCCGCGCATACCCTGAACCATGATCTACTTTAGGAACAGACAAGCGAATCTTGAGCCGTTCAGATTTCTGTTCAGATGAACCTGAAGAAGGTGGGGTGTCTTCAACGATTTCCCCTTCTTCTCGTGGAGTACTTGAACTGGGGGACATGTCAAGGCCACTGGGGCCGGCATCTCCGTCTACCCCACCAGCAGTCTCATGGCGAATCGGCTTAATCTTAATTTTCAAGCCAGAGTCAGCACATTTGACAGCATGCCGTTCCCCAGATGAGGGATCACGTTTAACTTTAATCTTAATGCGAGGGTTGTTTGGGCTGTCTTGTGGCTTGCTAAAGTTGGCTAGGTCAGAGTTGGATGCGCTGTGCCTCATGCTTACTCCTGCTGGAGAATTCGTTGCAGATTCAGGGTTTAGAGCAAATGGTTCATCGGTTACACTGATAGGTATGCTAGCATCTTCACCGCCTGAAGTAGTGTGTTCGACTGGCGTTCTGGATTTTGCACTAGTACGTTCCCTGTACATGGTAAGTGAGAGTTTGGGTCCAGGATTTGGTATGGGTCGTTTCTGGAAGTCGAGATGTGACTGGGACTTAGGGAAGCTTTCAGGTGAAGAGGAACTTAAGTTTGCATTTACACCGGTATCTGGAGCATCTCCTGAGGCTGGGAGGAACTGGGATGGACCCAGATCAGGAGGACTTAAAGAGTCTATTGGAGGGGGGCTCATTGGAGGTGTGTGAGGGGACAGTTCACTGGGGCCCTGAGACAAAGAATGTTCAGGTCGTGATCTGCTTGAATTAGGTTCTGATTGAGATGTAATCCGTCTAATGTCTAAGCTTGTGTCTGAACGCCGCTCTGGGCGTCCATGACTGTGTCGAGGTACTTCTTGAGACCTTGAAGGTTCATGTGGACGAGAATGATCACGCTGACGTGAAGAATCTGTAGAGATTTTCAGACTATCAGAATGAGACCTGGATTGTTCATGAGTGTGCGCTGGATCTGGCTGGGGTCTAATATGATCGTGAGGTGGCCGAGGTATTGATTGGTGACTTGTAGGATAAGGACCTGGCTGGCCCGGTTGCTGTGGCGGGAGTGGGCGAGCACCCTGAGGAATTGCAGGCTGGGAAGGTTTTGATGAAGGTCTACTACTTCCTGATGGTGGAGCTACTTGAGCTGGCCGGCCATTGCCAGGAGGATGCGTCCGATGTTGCTGCGGCTGGTGATGATGGTGCTGCATTGTTCCAGAAGACACAGTAGATGATGGCTGAGGTGGTCGCATCTGAGCATTGCCACCCGATGAATGTGTTCTGGAATGAGATGATGGAACAGAGTCTCTTAAATGGGCATCTGATGCTGCCATGACCACACTAGCACCGCTTTCAGCAGTGTTCTGTCTGTTATTTGGACTGATCACAACCTCATTCTGTGGCCCAGCAACTCGTGCCATGTTCAGAGTCTGCCATGAGTCTCCACCTTGGGGTGCTGGAACAGAAGATGTTGACTGAGGTGGTCTGCCAGGGTGACTTTGGGCTGCAGATGATGACGGTGGTATATTTCCAGCTGTTGTTGAGGATGAGGCTGTTGCAGCTGGCAAACCTTGTCTACCTCCTGGAGGTGCAGAAACAGAAGCAGCCCCGGGGCCCCTTGATGGTCCAGGCATGACACGGTTGTTTGCTCTCGACATCTGCAAAAACAAAAATCCATTCATCGTAAGTTATTAAAATCATATGTAACCATTTCCAGTCCTGGCCGAAATTCTGCATGTCAAATAGGTTTTTCAAAATAAAATGTATTAATATTAAATCTATTAAAGCTAAAATTTTGATATGAAGATCTCAAAAACACATTAATTAAGCTATCTATAGCATGATGTAGTCATAATAAACAAATATTCACAAGTTATAAAGCATCAAATGATTGTACTCTCAATGACATGTGTATTTATGGTTTACTCCTCCAATGACATTGCCAGTCACCTTCTTCCATGTCCCAGTCAGTCGGAATCGGGCTTGAATATCCATGTGTAATTCAGATGCGTGATCATTGGTCTGATCAAATATTTTCTCTACCGTAATGCCTATTTTTCAGGAGTGTAAAGGACAACTATAAATATTCTCACCTATCAAAGATAACTCTACATGAACTCTTTACAGTCTGATAAGGAAAAAGTAGTGTAAAAAACATCAGTTAGACAGACTCGGTATAGACACATCACTGTCTTGCTTAGCTACAACCATCTGGGTTTTGAGATAACCTTATTGGTGAAATGCCCATCTTTCGTTCAAAGTTCTGTTCTCGGCAATCAAGTGATATCCACACGTGTTCCGATTGAGTTGAAGACGTACTTTTATTGTGATGGAAGGTGGACGTCAATGCCCGAGAAATTATTTTTTTTATATCAGACCAAATTATTGCGCATCCGGATTTCAGGTGACTATTCAATCCCAAGACTTCACTTCAGAATTTTACTGCAGCACAGAAAAAAGGTACTTGGGTAATGTTATTAAGTGATATTAATGCAGAAATACACATGCCATCATAAGTCTAAACATTTTTCAGGACGTAATGGTACAATACTAATATATATGTTTATTAAGAATTTATAACATCATAGATAATTTAACGAGGTGACACTACACCACAACTTTAGCTCAATTTGTTAATATTAATTTAAACAATTTATAGAAACTACTAGCCATACTATCCAAGACACAAAGAAGCGAAATGAGGCCGAATTGGAAAGATTTAAATGACAACAAGTGGCCATATGTTACAAGGAGAACCACGGGAATGAAGGATGAAGTTAAAGAAATGCGAATGCGTTGGTTAGGCGCTGGTTAATCTTTTAGAGTATCTCAAAACCCTAAATTTGGCACACTAAATGACAGAATGTAACGTGTTAGAAGTCTGTGTCAGTCAACTCTGGAGGAAATTCTGCGAGCACGGCTGATCAAATGAAGCAAAAATGATAATATAATCTGAAATATTATTCATTTTTAACCCTTTACCACTCATCCAAGGAGTGCTTATAATCATTTTCAGGTCGTTGCTATTCAAATTTAGTGCTGTTCAGTATCTAACACTGATATTTTGCTATTTAGGTTTTAGACTGACCTAAAGATGCTATGCTATTTAGCGCATGAGCAGCTTTTGTTATTTCTGTTTAACATTGACATTTTCTGTGAAATTCTAGAGTTGAAAACATTCTGCACGATGAAATTTGGAGTTCAAGAATCGAGGAATGACTTATTTGATCAGGTCATCTGGATATTCAAAACAAGTCGATTCACTCTTAATTTGAAATAGATGACATCAAAAGTGGTCATTCTTTAGTGCGGATAAAATCTCAAAACTAGTAATTCTTAAGTACGAATAAAACCTCAGTTTGGACAGGTATGGTGAGTAAACACTTTAAAAAAATTATGTTATCCCCACCTCTGCATTAACATGAATACTTATGTCACAGATAGTTTTATTATGTGTATTATATGTTATATTTATGCCAATGTCATTTTAGCTAATTATTTCACTATAAATTTCTCTTATTTTGGAGAGAAAAACTATTTCACGCAAGGAGTTGCAAAGCTTGCCGAGAACTGTATGGCACAAATAGCCAAAATGATGCCGGCCTGGGAAATGTTAACACCTATATCCCCCAGAACCATACACTAACATTTATGTTTGACTGACCAATTAGATAAAGTATTACAAATGTATTGGTAATCCTACTGTAGGTTATGTACTGGTCAATTTTGAAATTAAGATACAAAAACAACTTTTAGAATGACTTTGAATAATATAATAACTCATTCATTGTGGTATTTGTTTTAATCATTTTGGTCTGTGATGGTGATGTGTAGATCTGAGTAATTGGGACATGGCATGATATGCAGCCACAGCACATAGAAGACACTGCAGTCACTGTACAAGCATGCCCATCGCCGCACAAGGATGTTGTGGTAGTTGCAATAAGACTAGGTCTCTGTAGACACTGCACTCTCATTAAAAAGGAATGCGATCAATTCCTAGAGTCAACAATAAAAACCACTGCTACCTTCCAGCTTGTCGTAAGAGGTGACAATGGAAGGTTGTGCATGCAGTTGCTGACCTCATCATGTTAAAAACAATTGCCACAACCCTGCGCTGCTAATGCTTGCAGTCAGAATTTCCTAAAAGCTGGTTATGGGAACCATAAGCAGCAGTGAAACTCAGCTTCACAAATGGAGCGACAGGACATCAAAAGAAAAAATATACTCTACTGTGAATTCAACCTATGTCTGCTAACTTTACTTCTTAGGCCTACTTGCTCTAGTTGAAGCATGAAAGGTTACATATATCGATGTTATTGGATATATGAGATGAGTTATCTTTTAACCTTCAGCACGCTTCCATAATTTTTTTTAAAGTTTTCGCATTTTGCAATTTTCAAAAACTTTAACTGCTCTGTTTGTTGGTCAATAAATATGATTTTCTTGCGTGTAGAGACATCAATGAATAAAGTTGTTGATGTTATTGTTTTTGTTGTGTGTTTGTTAGTTTCTGGTATACAAAAAGATGAATGTGAAATTTTTTTTTTTTAAAAGTCGCTCCGATAGAAATCCATAATGAAGTATCGATACTGTGTTTATAATATGAGCGCAACTGTTAGTTTACAATTCAAGCCTAGTTCTTTCATCTAAACAAATAAAATAAACAGATCTACCAGATAAAGATCCTTCCCAACAACCTACTTCACCTTTCCCCAAAAAGTCGGCCTGCTCCAAATCGGCGAAATGAGAAAATAAATTGTTCAAAAGCCATTTGTAATCTAACATACAATACTTTTACCGGCAAAAAGCGATGTGTAGATAGATGTGACGAATCCAGCAGTAAAAAAATGGTTATTGGTAGGGTCTGCGTACTTAGAGAAAAAAAATATTCAAAAAATTATTTTTCTTGACAGCGTGACAAGTTTGGCTGTGTCAGAGTCTGCAGTGTGCTAAAGGTTACAAGCATTTTTTTGTGCCCAGTTTTATCCCCTAAAGCAGTGTTTTGCACCGATTTTATTTTGTGCCTTACAGTCCAGTACATCTTACATCAACACCCTTTGTTTTTTAAATGTCAAACCCCATTACAGTAGGTTCTTGTTCATGAATCTGAACACATGCAAGTTTGATTTGTAAGTCGTAAATCACTGACCACTTAGCTACAACAAAAAATAGATCCCGTCACGCCATGCAGCGCATAGGAAATGTGTTATGCCCATATTATTTTGTAACCCACAGCACTTAGTGGATGATGTGGTCGGCATCATGCCGGCCGTCTTTACTTCCCTAATAGAACCAGTACCCATTTATGGCTGGGTCGACCCAGGAGCTATTGCATTCTGAAAAACCATTTCCGCTTCAACTGGAGAATTGAACCGCTGACCACTCAGATGCGAAGCCAGCCAGCTAACCACTGCTCCACACGGCTCCCATCTTAGCTATAAGAACTCCTAATACTGCTTTCATATTGGTAAAATACATTCTTCATTAAACTTATGTACGCTACAATGGAAGCATTTCTCTCGATATTAATCAATTCACCTTTTCGCTACAGATAAAGCATAGCGTCTACTACATTTGACCCCCTCTAACAGGGCATTTGCAGTGATAGTTTTAATCACAATGGTTTTACATGGCAAGGTTGCTAGTCCAATGCGCAACTTTCTTTAGTCATATTTTACACAACATCAATGGAAGGTTACAGTAGTCATATTCTTCCCACTTCAGATAAAACTGATGTCTCCTAATTATGGTATAATAACCAACCACATGTTTAACAGTAACTTTAAACATAAGACAAGCTCACATAAAAGAAAAATGAATACATGACAAATATACATACTCTGGCGAGGTTGGTCATCCAGGATGGGAGGAGAGGGCATCCTTTGATCAAGTGAAGAAATTCCTCAGAAACAGCTACAATGTGAAGAAAGTTACAAAAAGATCATCTCAGTCTTCTTATGATACAAAAGAAAGCATGATACATTATTCTTCTAGTCATGTATCTAACAATATTTGAACTACATGATTTTACCAGTTGAACAGAAGAGAGCAGGTCATGGTCTTCAGACTTCGCACTGGCCACAATAGACTGAGGTACCACCTATTCAACAAATTGAAGATAGGTGGCACTGATGAATGCCCGTGTGGTACCGGGAAAATGACCGTTGAGCATTTGCTGCAAAACTGCCCGACATACGAGGATCAGATGTGGCCATCATCAGTGGCAACACTAGACAAGCTCTATGCCTCAGGATGACCGCTGCTTTTTTCGAAAAAATAAAGGTTGATGTCTGACTGCGTACGATGAAGAAGAAGAACTACATGATTTCAAAGTTTCACTGCTAATAAAAGCAGATAAAGTTATCCTTTTTTACGTTTGTTGTGGTTGTTTTCAGGTTAAGTATATTTATAGTGTATAAATTCTAGAGCTTACGTTCAAACCAGGATGACTACTATACAGTCCTCTGATTAAATCATCTTATTAAATAGCTAAACGTTTGTTGTTACGAATAAAGCAGCATCTGGGCTACCGCCCTTTTGTCCAATGTCATGCATTGGTATCTGGACGTATTTGTCAACAGCTGTCTAATGTCATACATGTTACATTTATCTGACCTCAGAGGAAGAAGCATTTTCATAACACGGCTGAGCACAGAGTACTCAAAGAGATAATGATTAACAGCTTTGCATGGGTGGCACTCAGGAGGGTGTTGTGGTTGGATTATGGTCAGGTGTTTGTTAAGTTGAATGTTGGTACTCTGATCTTTCCTTGTCAGTTTATACTGTCATTCGAATTGAAGATTGCTATGTCTGTAGATTTCCCTCCCCATGTTTTTCATTCAGCCAAGTTTCTTTGTTTGAATTTGACAAAACAACTTGATGATCTAGACTTGTCAGTGACTTGGGCACACTGTCCCATAGTGACAAACAAGTGCAAAATAAAATAAGTATACTTGACAAAGTCATAGAAATTGGGACTGAGAATATGTAGAGAAAAATAGAAAGATAAGAGCACAAACACAGCTATTGACAAGAAAATTGTTTTAGGGACACACTCCTACAGTATTGCATTTCCAAATAGGCTGACTAGGCTGCAGCCTAAAGTGTCAAGGTTGTAGAGGGGTCTCATTTTGAGGCCTCTACAATGTGTTTTTTAAATAACAAGTTTGCAAATAGGGCCTCAACTTTACTTTCAGCCTATGGCCATATAGAATATAAGACTGCCACTGTCTACTAGATATGGAATCATTCATATAGACAGAGTAGGAAATACAGATAAATAAAGTCTGCCACTGTCTACAAGATGTGGAATCATTCATATATCTTAGTAACAATATAGACAGAGTAGATATTAGAGATAAAGATATTAACCTTTACCGCACCATCGCCAAGGAAATGCGTAAGAAAATAATGTGGTTTTTTTCGCTTGCTATGGTCAAGCAAACTAAATCATGGTTAAAACGGCCGGTCATACACTGTTTTAACCATTTAAAGACCAAACCTGGCTACCATAGAAATAGTAAGTCAACAACAACAGTAAAATGTGATGTGATCAAAATTATGCAGGTGGCGCTAAAGTTGCGTTTAATTTTTAATGAGGTGTGTGTGATAAAAGTATAAAAAAAAAGAATACAATAGGCGAGAGGTGCTTCCGATGCTTTGGAGACCAACAAGAAATGAAAATCTGCAACTGCAATGTTCTACTGGGTATATTCCAAACATAGAGAACAACAAAAAGGTATAAGCTTTCATAAATGAGTGAAAATAGTGTGAAATGGTATGATACTAATGTAGAACTGTTGGAAAGAACAAAAGATATCAGTGGAACACGACGTGGGGAGAAGGCACTGGTGTTGGATAGAAGACAGAACAGACTATGCTAGAAGAAAACTATTGGCACTCTACAACCTGCCATTTACACAGGTCTAAAACATGCTGAGTGGAGAGCAGTCTTCATTGGTTGAAAAACAGGTCTATAAACAACATCAACTGCCATCTCCCCACCCAAGGTCGACTACAACAAATCTCATGTTTAATATTGGCTTTCTATCGTACCTCACATATAACATAAATAAAAGAATGAATAATTTGTTTTGGCAGGGAATGTTAAGTGGGATAGTCTAAAGAAGAGAAAAGCAGCAAAATTATCAGCAAGATTTACGAAGAAAATAGAAGATAGCTGAAATTGACATGTTTTAACATAAAAGGACTTTCAAGGGTAGGACTAAGAAAACACTAGAAAAGTCGCCAGCACATAATGATCAAGTATATCATAATAACAAATAATCAAGAGATAGAAACGCAACAACAAAATTATACAATAATAAACAGATGGACAAGCATTACAGTGATTGACACAACTTTTAGAAGATGACACATACCGTGGTATACATAATAATAAAGAGATAGACATGTCGCAAAGTGATATACATAATATGAGGAGATAGAAAGATAGAGATAGAAACGTAACAACAATAGGATACAAACATAGATAAAGCGGTTTACATGTAATAAAATTGATATAAACAATGATAAAGGGTTAGACCTGAAATAAGTGATATAAACAATGATAAAGGGTTAGACCTGAAATAAGTGATATAAACAATGATAAAGGGTTAGACCTGAAATAAGTGTTATAAACAATGATAAAGGGTTAGAGATGTACCAGCAAAGAGATACAAATAATGGCATGCAGTAAAACATGCAGTGACAAAAGGATATAGGTGAAAATGCAAAATGCCTACCTTCAACTTCAGCAAAGTCAGTGTTTGGGACTATCACCTGGTACCACTTAACATTTGAATCTTTCATTGGTTCAAACTGGTTCAAAGACAAAAAAAAAGACGCAGAATCTAAGTTTTACTGTTAACACACCTCCATTGTCATTAAATACTTTTGATTCAATCCTTTACCTCCAGAGAACTCCTGTGCTGTAGATATCCATCAGGATGACCAAATTAAATACTAAGAGACTAAAAGGTTTCATCAACAAATCTCTGAGAAAGACCCATGTCTACAATGTTTCGACAAGGTTATAAACCAAAGATATTTGAACAGAACAGGCAGAGCAGAACAGTTTTGTAAGCAAGATCGCATTGGACAGACTGTGAAACCCCAGAACAGTGTTATTTGGTAAGATGGAAACCCCCCCCCCCCCCCCCAGGGAAATGAAAGCAAGGAAGGCCAAAGAACACACGGAGAAGAGAACTAAAGGCAGATACAAGAATTATGGGGATTCTTCTTTTTCTTCGCCTTCGTTCTCAATCTCTCGCTACCAAGCCCTGAAATGGGTTTTGCAAGTAGCAGGATGTAGTCCGGTGAATGGAATGTGCTGTGTCGCAGTTTACAGCTTGACTGTGATATTTGCATCTTTTGGCTTGAGCAGGAGTTATGGGGACAAACTGGAAAGAACTGTAGAAAAATGCACAGGCTGCTGCGAGATGATTGGTTCGAATGTTACGTTACAAAATGGGGTAAATATCTTAAAACTATTTAAAGCTTGCTTTTTTAATTCAGCTCAAAGGTAATTGCTGCAAGAAACATGCAGTTACTTTCAAAATACAAATCTCTCAATATTCTCCGTCAAAAGGAGATATAATATATGACAATTTGTTGTAGGCAGAACTGAACAGACTTGTTGGAAGGACAAGTTTCTCAACTTCAACAATCACTATAAAGTATAGCAAAAGAACAAGGCACAATGTAAACCAATATGTAATATTGCGATGGCAAATGCTAATATTTATCCAACAGGTTTTCTATCGTCTGCTTAGTCCACCGAAGTAACCAAGCTAGGTCAAATTTTCAATTTTTGTATCTAAAATTAGTAAACAGCTCTTTAACGTATTTGTATTTAATTCCAGAGTAATATTCGACTGAATGTGAATAGTTAATTTAATACACTATTCAACAACGAATCGAATGGCAATATTCAGTGCAGTCCTACTTTAGAGCATATACTTACTATTACAGTTTTTGTTATTACATGTTTTACACAAATAAGATTTGTACGCGCCACCAGCCTTAGTCATATTATTATGTACAGAATTGACAGTAATGCTCTGGGCACTCATGAGCTTAGTCTTTCTCAAAATTGGTGGTGAATGTAAATGACTAGTTTAGCTCACCAGTCATATACACTTGTGCTCCACCCTCGCAGACACCCATACCTTCTCAACCCATTCCCAGAATCAAATATCCAATGCTACATTCTATCAATTAATGTCAAGGCAGCACCTTAGTATTGTGACTGCCAAGGTCACTGGTTACATCCCACATTTGATGTTAATTGAAGCTACTCATGCTGATTTGAGTTAAATCTTGATGTTTCTTTGGCAAATGGTTACAATGGCTCTTCTTACATCCTTAAGTGTACTTGAGAAGATGGACAAGAGTTTTACTGACAATGTAGAACAAAATTACTGGCTTGTGCATGGTGCTATCAACTTAATCTTTTTAAATGATTATCTCTTTACAGCATGTATCGCCGGTACTGGCCGCCAAAACCGAAACATGACCGCTCACCTCTGCCAAACATAATTTTCGTAAATTAGTTTGCTGAATTTCATTTTTTTTATGACGCTGGTGTTGCGTCCACACATACACAATTGATGTTTAACTGTACAATTATTTCCAGTAGGTCGATTACAAATAGTGGATATGAGATTTGAAGGACTGCCCATTTATTGCAACAATGAGGAGTTATTTGATCAGTTCAATGATCACACATTGGGATTATTCATGGATATTCAACACACCCGATTTCAGAATTTGACTTGGACACAGAATACAAAAAGTATTGATGGGCATATCAGGGATGCATGCAGCGGACTAAGTACAAATTAAAAATTTTTGTGTGTTAATTTCCACCTCTGCATTAATGTAATTTAACACATTTGCTCACAGAAGCTGCTCACACTGGATCGTAGGTTTATCAAATAGTACCAGGAGTCACTCACAACACCGTGTATGGTATTAGAAACTAATGTAAAAAAGACTTATCATATTAAAATGCGATCCTAACTAATGTCTTTAGAACTACAGGAAATTACCTTTCCTTATCAAAACGTAATCAAATGTGTTGATATCGTTGCCAATTGAAGCAAATATATTAGTTTAAATGTGTCACGAAGCTGTGTGAAATTGTTTACCATGGCAACCGACGAATGATTCACAAACAGCACTCGCACACCTCGCCTTACTGCCGAACAGGCTAGGAAATTGTTCCAGGAGATGTCTGATAGATATAGTGACATCGAAGATAGCGTGGACAGTGGATTTTAATTATTTTGAGAGTAATGATAGCAATGGTTGTAGTATCAATGAACCCGTAGACATTTTTAAAATAATTTTTTTATTTGGTTTTTTTCCCCCTAGTCACATTGTTATAAGTATAATGTCTCCAAAATCATATACACTTTTCCAAATTTATATATATATATATATCCACATGAATAGCGAAATTCATTTATCTTTAAATTAATATCATTTTTTTAAATCTGTTGAAAATTGAGAAAACTGCAGCTGAAATTATACATACACCTTTAGTTGAAAAATGTAAACAAAATTTAATCTGGCCAGTGTTTTTTTTAAAACCTGGTAGATAATGAGTTAATGCTTCATAATAATATTTAATCTTTATTATGAATACTTCATGTTATAGATAGTTTAATTATGTGTCTAAAGTCGTTTCAATTTTAATTTTAGCTCAATTTGTTCAATAATAAATAATTTTATTTTGATGCACAGATCAACCAAGATGATATTCACTCCATCATACCCAGTCAATGATGGAATAATATCAGTCATGTTCTTAGAGGAACCAATCATCACTAGAACCCCCAATCTATCTACCCAAGTGGATAGTTTCGTTTTCTGTGAATTTATAAAGTTGTGGTACTTTGTACAAGCTCAAGAGCTGAATGATTCCCAACGTCAGCATTAATTATATTTAAATCTTCAATAAGCCCCCCCCCCCAGCCCCCCCCAAAAAATAATTGGCTAAGCGCAATGGCTAAATCCCATCCCACACGCAAAGACAAACTTACTCTTACTGAATGAGCTTTTGATGCTATGTTTAGGCACATGGTGGCGATCGTTTCAGGTCTGTACTTCAAGCACAACATCGTCAGCTGAGAACTGAAAATAGTAAGGACATACTGGATAAAACCTTCACCATTGCATAGAAAACTAACATTTTGTTTCAATTAAAGAAACAAGCAAAATTTGCTCATGCTAGATGGATGTATGTACATTTCATTAAAGCAGTGACCAGCCTAAAGTTATTTCCATCTCCAAAGAACTTGTAATGCGTGATGTGCTTCCTCTAATCTAGAGTTCTAAGTTTTGACATTTCCTTGTGCTTTCAGCCATTGACTTGAATATATTAAGAATGCAGCAGTCATTTCTCAGGTTATTAGTATCTCCAAAGCTCTATTTAGTGGATGTGGTCAACATAAGGTTATTATTCCCCACATAAAGCTCGACTATGAAGATTCTGGTCAAATATTTTAAGTAGATACTAATATTCTAATACAACCTGCTTCTTCTTCTTGTGATCATATATTTGACGCCACCAAAGCAAGAGTCCCCATAATTCTTTAGCACCATAGTTTTGTGTTTTTTAGTTTTGCTCCAGTGTATCTACAGGGGACAGTCATATTTTTTAGTCTATATTAATTATATACAACATACAAATGTATTGCTTATGAACAGAAGTCACTTTAAAAAATGTACAAACAGAAAATATAGTCTATATATATGGCAATAAGAATTTTAAAATGCAGTTACTTTTGAGCTTCCCCGTGTATTTTTTTTTCAGTACAAACTCTGTGGGACCCAAAAAGAGCCTTTGTGCAAACCCTAGTTCTGTGGAACACCTGTTTAGATACTTTGCTTTAATAGTTTAGTCCCTCTTCTATCATAGTAACTTGTTATGATGAGTGTGGTCAGTTACTGTTTGAATAAGCTGCATATTGAGAACGTACTACCACTCACAAAACGCCACTGGATAAAATATATATCTAGTAGATGCCACATTACGCTGGTCCACACTTAAGATTAGGTAAACTTGGAAAAAAGGTCACGTACTTTCTGTGTATTGCACATTTATACAAATGTGTGCATAATGGCTTCTATAAAACATCTTATGTATGTTTACATTCTACACCACTGTCAATGTACAATTAAACTCATTTATTGAAACAGTTTTCAATTTGGTGTTTTTTAATAAAATTATATTTCATTTTTTATTTACAACAGCATGCTTTGGGTCATTTGCATTTCCTGAAAGTATTTTAACAGTGATGACCATATGTGTTTCTCTGTTCCGTATATGTTGTTGGTCTTTATAATTTATAATCTTTCAGATGTCGACTTAAAAATATCTCAAGATAACTGTGGCCAGCGCAAGTTAGGTACATCCAAAGAGCTTGTTCAAGAATGGTAGTGGTGATGACCATCAGCTTTGCCTATTCCTCATATTTGACAATAAATTTTCAGCCCAGTGATCAGTAACACAAACAACAATAGAAAGCATTTAAAATATCTAGGACAAACAAAAACATGCTTACCTTGCTGTAGCAAGGTTATACGCATACTGGCTGATGTCTTTTATATTTTCAGCTGAAAGAGAAAGACATTACATTATTAAAAATGCTGAACATACAAGATGAAAACCGTAGGACTTGGCATCTACAAATGTTCTGGTACAGGAAGATAACAAAATCAACAAACAATATAGATCAATATTTGAATACTATATCAATGATTGAGCTATCATATTTTTTATCTCCACCCTATACAGACCAAACCACACGCTGTCAGTCCAAATTACAAATCAACCCCTATGTTACCAAGCAACATTATTTTGTTATTCAGCCAACCTTGTTTATATACACTTTTCAAAACTTTAGGATAATGAAAAATAATCATAAATACATCGATATTTTTGTTGTTTGTTAATTGGATTCCTTCCTTGATGATGGAATCTATGATTCAAGAACTGAAAGGTGACTTGGTATTTGATCAGGCGGGGATGGTGTGGGCGGATGGTTAAGTGACACATCTCACAATCAAAAGGTGCTGGGTTCGATTCCCATCGCAGCCCCAGCTGTTACCCCGCATAAACATACCTTTCAAAAATGCAGGAGGAAGCAGACCCTTACATAAAATGCATGCTGAAGTCGGATGCACTGGGCAGACAGGCCAAAAATAAAAAATTTCAGTGCAATGCACACGGCCTTGGGGAATGCTTTTCATGAGCTTAGAATTTGAACTTCAAGACCCAAGAAATTATTTGTTTAATCAGTCATATGATCACACATCTGCAAGTCTCAATCACTGTGTAGCAGAAGCATGGGGTTGTAAATGCTATTGATTGATTAACACAGAAATACAGGTAACATGGTGAGTAGTCACTGTAGTATTTCCCTCTCCACGTTATTACCATTTAACTCTTCATATAAATATACATTTTTACTATGAATACTTCTTGTCATAGATAATTTTAAGTATGTGTCTTTAGATCATAATTTTAGATCAATATTTATTTATTTTGTTCTAAAAAATGTTTTTTTGGCATACAGAGTTCCTACAACTGTCTTGGATAGTAAGACCCAAATCTAAGCAGAACTGTAAGTGTTTATAAACAACAGAACTCAATATAAATAATGGCTGAAACACCAACAAGGTTAAATAGTAGATTTACATAAATGCAGTGATAGATGTTAACTAACATGCTAACCTAATCCAAACCTTTATCAAGAGTAGAACAAATAGAATGATATAAATGAAAACTGAAGTTTTATGAATGTCAATATAAGATTTCAAATAAAATGAATGGTTTGCATTTTGTTATACCAAGAATTCTTTTAAAATCTGTTTGTTGCTGCAGGTTTTGAATTATATGTTATATTGATTTCATTTTTTCCAAGTTAGGTGTTTTTCTATGGCTGAAGATACAGCTGTGAATAAGATGCAGAAACCAGTGACTCATGGCTGGCTGCATATGCCAGGGTCAGATGAACCAGAGCTGGTCAAGGCCATATTGTACCCTAGCCCAGAAAACCGACTGTACACATGCAGTCTGGCTAGTGTACACTAATAATAATATATAACAAATGACTACAGAAATTACCACTTCAAGAGCAGTGTTTTGGTACAGATTATGAAATGAGTTTATTGCAGTTGTCACCCTATGCTTAATAGGCAGCAAACATAACAGGAGAAGAAACAAAAAACAATGTATCATATTTGTTGAATCTGGTGTGAAATAGCGGAACAGTTCAGAACTGATTAAGCTCTCTGTGGAGCTTAGGCAACAAGTCTTCAAATGTTTAGCTTTTCAAATCTATTGAGGTTTTTGTGGCTAAATAATGTTTCCACAGGATGGGGTAGTCGCCTATTACAACGTGCCTGGTAGATTATTTTGTTACTATTCTTTGCTCCTCTTTTAGGCTCAGGTAACATGGTATAACATAAACTATTTTCATAGACAATATTCAAGTGATGGATCTATGCTTTGCAAGAAATTCAATGCAAAATATATTTGAATATTTTTTATTAAAACTACTCACCGCCCAACAGTGCACACATTCGTATAACATAATTATGAGGATGAACAATCTGTAGTTGAAACCCTGCAGATGAGAAAATATGTAAATTTCATGTTTAAAACTGTTAGCATTAGTCAAAGTGCACATGTATGGTATGGGTAAGATCAGAGGGATGCTTGTGAGATATATGAACTTCAACATCTGAGATTAGCAATTAACAAGAATGATGAGAAAATGAAAAGGAATCATAATTTAAAGTAAAGATAAGTTATCTATTATAAAATTCACTCTTAATAACCGGCAGAAGTCCGGGAGAAAGCTATCGAACACTTCAAGAAGATGTAAAAATCAGTTTGAATCTCATGTGGAGAAACTAAATATTGCAAATTGGATTAAGTGAAGTGATCAAGCAAGTCATGTTCCTACAAAAGAGAAAATATGTCACATCGGTTAGATATGCACAAGGACTATAGTACAATACACACAAATACAAAAAAGCACAAGACACACAAATACAAAGTATGACATCCCATTCAGCACAGCTACAGAAGATCTGGTTTCCTCAATGTCAATCGTGAACAAAGACATGATAGTGAGGTGATATCTTACTGAGATGATCAAGAATGATAAAAGTCAGTTGAACTCTATTTCTTCAATGTAAGGCAACCAGATGCTCTGCCTAGTTGTTACATATTTCACAGTGAATGTCAATTGAAGGAATTTACAGGTGTTCTGTACTTGAAAAGTGGATCAGTATAAGGTTTTAAAGATTGGCGACAATAACTATTTGTATGGAAAGTCCTGGCAATCAAAATGGCACGGTTGGGCAAAGTTGTGGCAGTTACATTTTTCGCATGGAATCTCCAACTACTTTTAAGTATTTGAGGTGTCCTTAAAGTTTGCGCTCAGTTCCAGGTGTCAGTTTTTTTGTATGTTGTCACATTTTTATGTTTGAGTGGTAATTCATAGTAGAAGATATTTACACCTCATTTTATGGCTGCCAATGCTCCCTATAAACTTTACTTTCTTTCATCTCAATTTATTCTTTGTATTGTGTAATTTTCTTGTGTTCCTTTTCCAATCAGTTATGTATACTTTATGTGTCACGTAGTAACCCATAAATGCTGGATCGAGATATAAAAAATCCATGACCAAAGCTACACCACAAATGTCATGGGCGGTCTCACGTGTCAAATATGTCATTCAAAAAGTCCAAATTTCCTGGGTGACATTGTCTTCTTCAAACCAGCTTTGTACACAAAAGTCTGCAGAGTATCCTCCTTGGTTGGTAACAAAGCTCTAGAAATTATACTAAGCAATTTTTTTTTTTTTTTGCTTTCGCCTTATTTCTGTAATTCCCAAGGCAGTGTGCGTTGCACTGTGGTTTTTATTTTGCGCCTGTTGGCCCAGTGCATCTGACTTCAGCATGCATTTTATGTAAGGGTGTCACTTAACCACTAGGCCGCGCCGTCCCCTTACTATGCAATTTGATACAGGATACAAAATGTTTTCCTTGGAACAGGTAGAAGTAACACCAAGTATGAAAATGTGAAAATTATGAAATGGGAAAATGTCAGATCAAAGAAGTAACAATGACCTGATAGATACACATAAATACAGCAGACAAATATGAATAACAATGCAATTGTCATAAAATTTAAAACAGCATTTTTATCTCACATGCAATTTGTTCTTAGCCTTAGAACAGTATACCTGAACCTCTTGCCTAACTCCCAGGGCAAGTACCCATTACCTGTGTATTAAACCCCAAAACTAATTAAAATACTGGGAGTATGGCCACCCTGGGAGCAAGGCAGACAACAAAGATTATTGTAGTTTGCAGATTTGAATGCAAAAGGCAGTGTTAAACTCAACCTACCGATGACTCCATAGATTTCTGTCTCACATTCAAGCACAAGCTTCCTCATTTCCAGGTAAGCCTGTGAGACAAAGATAAACCCACACATTACAAGTATAGGTTCTTCAAGACTTTGTCCACTTTCTGTAACTTGAATGTCAATATGGATCAAGCTACCTTAGCCTAGATGTGACCATTACATAATTACATAAACCCTATATGTATGTACAGTCATTTCAGTTACAGGTATATGAAAATGGCAACGCTTTTCACATTCCTATTTCAGAGTTTGTTTTTTTATATACAACACTTGCAATCGACAGTGTGCAGACACACTGTTGTCTGTCTCCTTTTAGCCTTAATACATATCACTATTGGTTAGTAATTTCATTACGTTCAGAATTTTTCCACAGGCAGCGGTTAACAGTCTGCTCGTTTCTATTTTCAATTGTTTGCGGGTTATATTACATACACATGGAGTCTCCAAGTTTACCGTCCATCTCATAGGATTCGGTGCAGATTTCACTTCCAGTGAGACCATGTGGCACTTGAAACATTTGCAGGACTTGATATTCCATTGTTTCTCATTGAGATGAGCACCTTACCTCTCAGCTATAGTGACCCAATTTATATAGTTGTGTAGTGTAGTTTAACACATTGGAAAATACTAGATGTCATTCTTCAGATGCATCTAGTGCATTTAACTTCCTTTTGGGTTTGCTTTTAACACGGAGCAGCAGTGGTTGTTTCCTTATATTGATCGATCCTCTTGGGCACACCTGAAACTTCATTTACAATGTATTGTATTCCACCGTTTTTGTATTTTTAACTTCCATGCTATTTCCTTGTGGGTCCCTCTACATGTCTGGTTACACTGTTAGACATCTTCCTTAATGCATAAATTTCATCTTTGCTATCTCTCCATCTCCTGCTGCACTTATTTGCTGCCATAGTCTTTGTCTATTATTGCACCTGATTATCATTAATACACAGCATGCAACATAAACATGAATTAATAAAAACCTGCCATTCTTAGTTTTAGTTGCATCTCTAAGCCATATGGTGGGATATATATTATAAGCTATATAACAGGATAGATTTTAAATCAGTGTTGAAAAGTTTAATTTTATTTTCCTGGCAGAATTCCATTTTAATTTCCTGGCAGAATTCCATATTAAATTTCCTGGCAGAATTCCATATTAAACAAAGATTCACCTTTGTAGTTGAAAATGTGCTGAATTTGTTTTGCCCCCTACTGTTAAGCGGTATTGAACAGGAACGAAATGCTTACAATTTAAACGCAGTTATTTTTCTTAGTTCAAACAACTGACAATGTCCAGACATATATAATAGCAAATAACACACTACCAAGATAGTGTCCATATACAAACAAAGCTTGGTTTGTTATAAAGAGACATGACTTGCCTAACAAACAACAAAACACACAGAATCTGTTAGCAAATATTCAGCTGATTAATTTTTCATAGTAAGGGCCGTTCTTACTCTGAGGAGGCAAGGTTCACCACGCTAGTACCTAATACATAAATGTTCCAGGTAGATTGATCCTGTCCAAGTCATATGTTAAAATTCATTTAGGTGAATTTACACCACTTCCCGGTTGACTTGCACGTATTCTGGTAATCATCAGTAGAAACACCAAGTGGACAACAGAGGGAATGAGAAGCAGTTAAAGTGAAGAACCATTGAAAAACAAACAAAAATAACCAACGGCAAATGCTGGATCCACACCCAAACAAGGGCTACTTTCTGCAATTATTGACCAAAGACCTGAGAAGATCTAGGTTAGGAACAGCCACACGAAAGTAGAGGTAGAGCAACCCAATTTAAAGGACTTAACCCTTAAATTCCGACCCGCCAAATGACGTGTCGATTAGGCAGCCACGGAATTACATTAAGCCAAATAGTGTGGCTCGCACTCTTTGCAACGTATTAAATGTATTTAATATGGGTTTAATCCAAATCCAGCAAGTATAAACCCACAACAATGCCATTTCAGATTCCATTTCTAGAGCGTGAGTTAACATTATTATCAATTATGTACTACTAAATTAAAAAATAAAAATGTAAACAAAGTTATTTTGTCTACTTTTTTTACTTGAAGAAATGGCGTCCTCCCTCCCCATTCTCGTGGGACACGATTTTCGGCAGTACGTGTCTCACAGATAATTCAACCATGACTTGAAATAGGCAGACATGTAGATAAAGAAATATTTAGCATGGACAGTTTTAATTCGGAAGGAAATATTCATAATAAATTGTTATCGGAAAGTGCGTCAGTGATATTTTGTTTCCATGAAATGGGCGTTGTCGCTCGAAATGTACCAACGCCAAGTTTTAAATATTTTTATTTCCTATCCAACATTTTAAACTACTGCAACGTCATTTCCTGTTCCTGTCCTTTTAAGCATCTTACGGCGTGGTTTGGTAAGCTTTTGAGAATTAATTTGGCACATTTTGTTCAATAATCTAACGAAAGTAGCGATTTTTTTCAACTTTTTTTTTCATTTGAAGAAATGGCTTCCTCTACCAATTCTCGTGGCGCACGATTTTCTGCTGTTCAGGCCACTAAGATGATTCAAATCTGGGCTGAAGAAGATACAGATGACATGACTTCTGACACTGACAGTGAAAGTTCTCATTCAGATGAAGAAGGGGATGTTAGAAATACATCATTGTACAGTGCCACCAGGGATAGTTCGAGTGAGCAAGAGGAGGAGTCTCTCATCCATAGTAGAGGAAAGGGTAAAGGTCCTATGCCTAAGAGAGGACGAGGAGCAAGATCAAGATCTGTACTTGATAGGAATCCTGGTCCTAGGCCTAGTACTAGTACCAGCAGTACAGTAGATCCATCTACAGTGTCTCCTGTCCCAATGGCAACTACTAGGGCAGACGCTCAGGTTAGTGATGAAGGGCAATGGAGGGAGGTATTTGAGGGCAGCACAGACAATACCTTTCGGTTTATTCCACCTCAGCCAAGAATCCCTGGTGTCAATCCTGACATTATTCCAGAGAATGCATCACCCTTATTTTGCTTTAAAGCTTTATTTACTGATGCCATTATGGAAGACCTTGTCAGGTCAGTAAATGATTATGCAGCCCAACGGTGCCTGGCAATGAAAGAAACAACTGCAGTATGGTCAGTTTTTCTAACATGGTCACCAGTGACTGTGCCTGAGCTACATAAATTCTTTGTTGTCGTTACTGTTATCGGCTATTTAAAGAAGCCTAAAATTAGTGACTACTGGGCACATGATGAGACTACAGAAACACCTTGGTTCAGGAAGGTATTCACGAGGGACAGGTTCCAAGCTTTGTACCATACAATGTTTCATGTAAGCAATCCTGATTCGCAGGGTAAAGCCAAAATTGAGCCATTTGTGCAGAGCTTGCTACTTCAATTTCAAAAATCATATTACCCATTCAAGGAACTTTCTGTGGATGAAATGGTCATTGGATGGAAGGGAAGGTGGGCCCATAAGATGTTCAATGCATCAAAGCCAAAAAAATACCACGTCAAAACCTTTGGCCTCTGCGACAGCAACACTGCTTATGTTGTCAACATATTGATATATTTTGGCAGCAATACATCTTACAATCCAGACCTAGATCCAAGCAGTCAACAAGCCGTCAAAATATTTGACAAGCTTTTAGAACCTTGTGGGAAAGGCCATCACATTTATGCTGACCGTTACTACACCAGCTATCCGCTGCTGCAGTACCTTACCAGTAATGGCCATTACTACACTGGTACGGTCAACATAAACCGCAGAGATTTTCCACAAGCTTTCAAGACAACAAAATTGTCCTTTTTACAAATGAAATGGTTTCTCCATATAGAAAGAACATTCCTCTGCGTGATGTTCAGAGACAAGAAGGCTAAAAAGCAATGCTTGCTTGTCTCTAGTGAAGCCTCGGTGACCACCAAACGTTTAACAAGTCGTTCTGGTGTAGTGAAGGATAAACCATCAATGATTGATGACTACAACTACCGCATGAATGGGTGTGATAAGGTTGATCAGTGTGTCGCAACATATGGTACCTTCACTAGAAGAACAAGGAAATGGTGGAAGAAAATTTTCTTTTGGATTTTTGAAGTAGCTCAGCTGAATTCATTTATTTTGCATGCCCTGACGAGGCCTGCAAACACAAAAAAGCAGCCCTATCTACAATTTAAAAAGCAATTAGTTTCTGAGCTTCGCCTTTTTGCAGCTACAGAGACGCCCAGCTTGCAGGTGGAACCTTACATCAGCAGCCATGCAAACAGACACAGTGGAAAAAGACACATTATCAAAAAGTCTACACTGTGTCATCAATGTATTGTTGGCAGTACTCCAAATGCTAGAGTTAGGACAACATTTTTTTGTCAAGGATGCCCAGACCAGCCATTTCTTCATCCAAATCACTGTTTTGAACAGCATCATTTGAAATAAATGTAAATTAAAATCAGCTGTACATAGATAATTTTTTTTTTCTTAGAGAATTTGTGCCATTTTATTTTTCAATTTACCAAACACTGCTGAATGGTCATAATAATGTTATTTCTGATCCAAGAGTGATGAAACTTCCCAATATTGGGTAAATATGGATATATTATCAAAAGAAAGAATTTTTGTGTGTCAACATTGTGAAGGATTCATTTGAATGAAATGGTAAGTGAAAAAATGTTGACAAATTATTTATTGTTTTTAATTTTTGTTTACACATTACATAATTTTTTGCATGCAACTTCACTGTACAGACATCTTTTTGCACTGTTTCTAAAAAGAGCAATCATTCCTGAACATTTTGATATATAAAACATGATCACACAATAAAAGATAACAGATATATGAATAATTTTGTCACAGCAGTTAGGTGTGAACATTTTTGTAGAAAAATAGGCGTGTAAAATCGTGGTTTTTGGCTGCGTATACTAAGTGTTAAGTAAAAGTTGACATATTTGATCGAAGTCCAACTGTCAAATGTTGCATAACTTATTTGTTCTGCGCCCCTAGAGTTCACTGAGGCTCATGGTAAGTAATTTGCCATTACAAAAAAGAAAAGATATTTCATTGTATTTATTTCCTCAGAGTTTTTGATATTTTAAATTGTAGTGTGTTCTATTCAAGCTTATCCTAATGTCCTTACATTCACATGAAATGACTGCACATATCTACAAGCGACTGTTATTGCAAACAAAAGCAATTAGTACAGATAAGATGTTCAAATTTCATTAGACTAAGCAAATTCATTACATATTCTTAGGCCATATCTAGAAGAAAGAGCAATTGAACCATACTATGCATGCCGTAAATGGTGACTGAGGAAAGTTGTCCATGGGACTGGAAAGTTCATTAAATAAAAAAAGGGCTAGAGAAACTACTGCTGCTAGTTCACATAAATACTTCTTCAAATGCTCTCTAAAATATTCACGTCTGTCTCGTTATACAACTTGCAGTCTGTATTATGCATCTTATCTTCATTCAGTTCACCCTTCAAAATGGTTGGAGATGGTCATGCTATCACTTCTCACAGATTGACAGACTGGAGAACATGTTCAACCATCTTTTCTCCTTCCACAGACATGTTTTTCTCTATATGATTTGTAATCAGCCCAAATGCAGTGACGATCCATCCTGTAAAATAACACTCCTTATCTGCGACTGTTGCAGGCATAGTGTGGTCAAGTCAAGTCGTAACCGGTGAAGTCGTTGGGGCAACACATGAAGACACCCTCACACCACCCCTCTCTGTTAGCGACTGCTGTCTGTGCCTCCTCTGGTTGGAGATTGGCCCATTCTTTTATGGTGTCCTCCCATCTCTTATTTGGGACAACCTCTTCGTCATTCGTCTTGCACCTTTCCGTATAGGATCGTATTTGCAAAACCGTTTGATCTCAACATGTGGCCGTACCAAGCGAGTTTCCGTCTTTTGACCGTTGCCAAGAGGTATTCAAAAGATCCTATTGCCATTTTAATTCTTTCTCGTATTTCCTGATTTGTAACTCGGTCTTTGTATGTGACATTCAAAAGTCTTAGGAAACATCTCATCTCCAAGGGCTATCCTCTGCTGCAGATTAGCTGTAATTGTCTATGTTTCACAAGCATAGACCAATATTGACAGAACCAATGTACACAATCTATCTGCGAGATTTGTTAAGCCGTGCAAGCGCCACTATTGTCTGTGCTGGCCAATACCTCACATTTTGATCCTTCATCACTGACAATTCAGCCCAGATATTTAAAATGGTCGACCACCTCCTTTCCTGTCGTTCCTGTACATTAGCCGTTACTCCATTGTTGAAGCCCTTGGTGTTATTGTTCATTAATTTGTCTTTCCAGCGTTAATCTCCATTCCATAGTCAAGAGCTGTTTTATCAAGCTTTCTGACCTATTCCCAGTGTTCCGCTCCTGTAACCGCCAACTCGTCGATGCCATCTGCAAAACAAAGGTTGGTAATCGATCTATTCCCTATTTTGACAATAACAACATGATCTTCAAGTGTCTCACTCATAATATCCTCAATAAATATGTTGAAAAGCGTTGAAGAGAGTGTACACACCTATCTCACACCGACCAATGTGCAAAACCAGTCCCCTTACCTCTCATTCACAAGAACCTCCTTCGGACGCCTTGTCATACAGGAGTTCAAGGACATGTACAACATTTCCATTGATTTTATACCTCCTCGTGGTTGCCCACAGTGTTTTATACCATTACCCTATCAAACCACTTTTTGAAATCAACAAACACATGATACAATTTTTGTTGTGTTCCAGATATTTCTCGTTAATCAGTCTAAAAATAAAGATATGTTAAGCTCTGCTTCTTCCATGTCTGAACCCTGCCTTCGGCAATGATATATCCCCCGCTATGGGTCTTAATCTGTCAAGGATTATTCTAAGCATGACCATGCTATAGTGGCTGATGAGGCAAATTTTTCTGTAATTTTGGCACAGCTTTAGGTTTCCAGTATAACAATAGATTTTGTCCATAAGACCTGCCAGTTTCCCATCGCCAATACTTTGTTACAGATGTGCGTCGTCATGCCAGTATGTCATTGTCCTCTATAAGGCACTTGCTGCTTTTATACTAGACCATAAAGTTCCTGCTTTGCCCTGGTGTTACCAGTTCTTTGACCACCTCGTATGCTTCTCTAGCATCATTTCTGTCTAATCTCTTTTTGATGTATGTACATTTCTCACATATCCATGCCTCTTTCATCTATTGTATTGCTCTCTTTATGTCCACCAACCTCATCAGGTGAATGTTTTTTTGGTTTTTCAGTGACTTTCTATCACACAAAGGTCTAGAATTTCTTTGATCACCCATGGTTTCTGTTTTGTTTGTTTGGTGGCACTCAAGGATCTCTGTTGCTATTTCTATGAGTGTTGAGTTAGGAGACTGTTACTGTATCTGTATCGAGCCCCTCTTTGAGAGCCAACAGTGGAGCAAATCTCCTGCCTATCTTCAATTGAAACACTTCGATGATTCTTGGGTCTTTTAGTTTGTACAGGTCAAACTTTAGTCTAGTCCCTTCTTTCTTTGCGACTCTCTTCAATCGCAGATGCATAGTCCTCATAACAAGATCGTAGTGACTTCCTATATCCGCTCTGGGAAAACTTCTTGTTTTGTCAGTGGTGATGCTTGATCTGAACCTCCGCTGGACCAGTATATAATCAATTTAGCTGTGCACTTCATTGTTTGCGCTATGCCATGTCTAATATCTAGACGGCATGTTATTCCCGAATGTGTTTGCCACCAACAGATTATTGTATCGTGCACATTCTAGGCATCTCAGGCTCAGGTCATTAGTTTCCTTGTTTCCGTATGGGTCACATTCTTCTCAAGTCATGGACTGCATCTTCTCAAATTTTTGCATTCCAATCCCCCTGAACTATCACTATGTCCTTTGGCGTTTTGGTTATCAGACCCTCAAGTTGATCGTAGAATGCCTCTATTTCCCAATCTTCATAGTCTGTATTATGGTAATGTTAAACAGCACTGCCTTGAGTTGTACGATGATAAATCGGCTAGATATTGGACAGCAACCCAATATGCAACTGATTGTGTCTTTATGTACCAGTTATCCCCACTCCATGTAAGTGTTTGTCTTCCCTGCCACTGAAGTAGAATGTGTGGCCCTCCTCGGTGGTAAACTCACCAAGTTTATCCATCAAGCCTCACATATACCTAGGATGCCCCACCAGTAGTTCTTTGTCATGTGCATCAGCTCGTTGATTTTGCCATGTGGTTTCAGTGTTCTGACATTACATGTTCCTATTATGAACTTGTCCTTCCTCAGATTTATGGTTTTACCAAAAGTGTGCAACTGGTGAAACCATAATGTGGTAGATTGACATTATTCTTTTCACAGAGATCAATGCAGGTAATTCAATTTCTTAAATAATCTTAAAAACAAATAATGTCCGTGCACTATTGAAAATGTTTACAGAAACTTACGGCAGACTCTATGTTGCAGTTATTCTGACACAAAGCCTCAATTTTTGCCCTCCATTGACAATCCATTTCGTAGGTAAGTGGATCAGATTTGTCAAGAAACTCCTTGTTCCTGTTGTGGCGAATCACTTCAACTGCAGTGCGGATCAAGTGCTCAAGCTTACGGGCACTTTCTTCCACTTTACCCCCAGCAAAGGCAAAACCAAGGGCAAGTTGCTGCAAAGGAATAACAAAAATCATTTTTTTTAAACAGAGTAACAGAATAACTCAATAAGCAAACAAAACTATATCTGAGTTACCAGTAGAAATTTGAGTTATTAATTTGTTCTAGAGATGTATTTTAAACACCATTTTTGGATAGTCTTCTAGAGAAATGCTTTCCTAAAGAAGTGGTCTTCGGTTGGATCATTTGAAGCTGAGATCCAATTGATAAGACGTCTTATCAATTGGATCTCAGCTTCAAATGATCTTCAAAAAGCATCATGTTGTCTATTAAAACATTATATCCGCCATATTTTTCATATAGAAATGGATAGAGCTCTTTCAATATATAAATTTAAATGTTAATACATATTTAAGATTGTAGAAAAGAAAAATAATCAATCAATTGGGCGCCAGTCCCCTGCTATCATGGATTTTAATCCCTGCCAGTGCCTCACAATGAAACATTAGGAAGCACTGTTCTAGAGCTTCACCCACAAAAGTTAACTAAGGATGTTTCTTCTTTTAATGTCCTTCATAAAGTGTTCTTTTGCCTCCTCCTTGTGCTTATGTTCATTAGCACATAGCTGTGTTTGTTTTTATGTGAGCCCATCTATTAACTCATTCATTACATAAATTTTTACCCATCATAAAACACAAAATCACACACTTGAAGCCTATTTATCTTCAGTAATGTTTCATTAACATGTCTCATATTATATGCTAAAATATTCACAAGAACAAGACAATTAGAATGAAATAAAGGAACTGTATACGTGGGATGCAGTTGCAAAAAATTATTTTGACATACAATTTTGTTAATAAATGTGTGCTCACAACTCAATAATTATGCAATATATAAACAAAACAATGGCTTTCTATTTTTAATAATTCATGTAGTTAAATGTGCTTCAAGTTTCACCTTAACCTTTAGCACGCCCTTGTAACAGGCTAGCGGACCAACTCGGCCTACAAAAACGGTGTGCGGACAAAAAAAATTTTGTTAACGGAGACACTACCGACATGCTGAATATGTCATCCATCTACACACGATATTTTGCCACTAAAAGTATCGTATGTTAGATTACAAATGGCTTTTGAACAATTTAAATTTGTATACGCCGTTTGGAACAAGCTGACATTTTGCAAAAGTGAAGTAGGTTGGTGGGAACAATCTTTATCAAGTAGATCTGTTTATTTTATTTTGTTGTTTAGATGAAAGAACTACGTTTAAATTGGAAACTAACAGTTGTGTCAATATTGTAAACACAGTATTGATACATTCTTGTGGTTTTCATGGTTTTCTACCGGAGCGACTAGGCCTAGTGGTCAAGCCCAAATTTTGTTCTGAGATTTTCATAAATTTTCAACTTTATCTTTTTGTATCTCAGAAACTAACAAACACACAACAAAAACAATAACACCCACATGTTCGTTATTCAATTGTGTCTCTACACACAAGAAAATCATATTTATTGACAAACAAACAGAAAAGTTACCAATTTTGAAAGTCGATTACCATAGCAAGAAATTTAGTTAATTAATTAGGTCAAATTTTCGCAATTAAAAAAAGGTGGCGTGCTAAAGGTTAACAGATGAAATAATTTTCAATTTTACTGGAAACGTAAATTTGAACATCCCAATTTTTGTTTGCAAAATGAAATGTTTCCCCACAAAGAACACACAAGGTATGTGCCGACCTACAGACATCAATGATGTCACTTCCAATAACATTTAGTAGCAATTAACAAGAACTTGGAATTGGAAAATGTGATTTTTTTTTTAGATTGTCAAGTCAGGAAAGTGAAATTTCTCATTTGCAGTCATTTTTTAGTGGCTGGCCCTTGGTGATATGCACCAAAGGCGAGCAGCTTTCATGTTATCAATTTTCTTTAGCAGAAAATGAACGTTCTATCACTCTAGTAAGTGCATGAGTGGATTAGGAATTTCCAGTACAGTGTTCTTTGTCTTCTTTGCCAGGTCATGCACACTGACATGGTGCATGAGTGGTTCCACGCTTAAGTAAAACTATTTCTCTCCAGAGGAATCCATGTACTTTGTATGTGACGCTTGGACTTGTCTTGAATGAAAATGAGACTGTTTAAAAATTATAGTGTGCCAGTTTTTCCTATTTTTTAAGATTTAAATTGAAAGGTTTTCTTTTGAAGCACACTCATACACATCAAGTAAAGGTGGTTAATAATGCAAACTCACCAGTCTAGGAAATGCCTTCACAGTTCGAAACTGGAAGAATCGATGCATGAAAATCACACTTGTGTTGACTGCCAGCTGAGTCCTACAAGAAGAATTTACTCCAGTCACAAACTGAGATAGAACTAACCTAATTCACTAAAGTGTGAAGGCTATAATATTAGGGTCAGGTGAAACATGCTGATCAAAACCATGGTGTTACACCTTGCACCTGGGAATGAAAATAAGCTGTATTACAGCAGCCTGATGAAGGGAGTGAGGATCAACACAGTGATCCATGTTGCGGTGATCCTGCTGTTAAGTTCTGTATTGCATGCATGACAGTGATAAGTATGTCCCAGAATTTTTTTAAGTCAGTACTAAAAAAAATTCCTCAATAGTGAATGACACAGCAAGAGTAGCTTTGAAAACAACAACCTAATTTACTAGATTTGTGTTCTAACACTGAGACAAGAACAAAGAAAATAAATTCAGCTAAAATTGCGATTATTTGACACAACTGAAGCGTGTTTAAATGAAACTGGACCTAACTACACCAAGTTAACATAGATACAATGTGCATGATAAAGTAAATTCTGATGTAAACATCACATGCCAGCAGTCAAGTTTGCAAAATGTCATTATCCTCCGACTCAGTTTCCTCAGCAGACAGTTGAAAACATGGCAGGTGTGATACGGAATCCATCCAGAGTTGATCAGCGAGCTGTGATTTGGTTTTTAACAGCTGAAGGATGTCGACCCGTTGACATTATCACAGAATGCAGACAGTGTATGGTGACAAAAGTGTGGCGAACGTAAGCTCCAGTGACATTCCACCCGAATTGCTGCATCAATTTTGGCGATGGCAATATGCACCTGACCTGGTCTTGGAAGATCTTTCGTTAACTCGCGTCCTTCTTTAAACATCATTGACCAGTTCATCACTGTCGTCTTCGACACACATTTGTTCCCATGCACTGCTTGCATTCTTCTATGAATGTCAACTGGTCGACATCCTTCAGCTGTTAGAAACCGAATCACACCCGCCATGTTTTCAGCGGTCTGCTGAGGAAACTATGAGTCGGAGGATAATGACATTTTGCAAACTTGATGACTGGCATGTGCTGTTTACATCAGAAGTGACGTCATCGTGCACATGTTCACTTGTTGCAGTAAGATCCGGTTTCATTTGAACACGCCTCGCATTTCGTGGAATGGCACGAGTAGTACACTAGTTGAAAAGAAGAGACCCTCTGTCACATTCCAAGCATGGTGAAAAAAGTGACTAAAGAGGGTTCTACTTTGATCTGGCAACCTAATCAGGTAAAAAGGTTCAAGAAAAACATTTTGATTATAATCAGCCACTCAAATACATCCGTCCTGTAAAGGAATCAAAACTTTGCATTGGAGCAAAAATTAAAAGGATTGCAAATGCTTGGAAACAGGATTCCTTTAAAAAGATCTAGCTGCAATGGTGGCATATGCTTCACATTGGAGAGCAAAGTTAAATGATGATCATATGAAGTATTCATAAAGAAAATATATATTAGTATTCTACAATCATACCTGTAGCTCTTACTGAGATTAAATGAGCATCTTCTTCTTCGTCATTCTCAAACTCCAGCTACCAAGCCCTTAATTTAAAAAGACTTTGCAGGTAGCAGGATATTGTCCAGAGAACGGAATGTTTTGTGGCATAGTTTACAGCTTGACTGCGATATTTGCACCATTTGGTGTGACCCATCCTAATTCAGCATGCATTTTGGGTACCGGGTTAGCCTTCCCTCTTCAATTCCTTCTCCTTAGCCAGTCTACTCTGTTGCAGCCTGTTATCTAGGATCACCGCATGGTGGTGTAAAAGGGCCTTGACAGCTCTGGTTCTCTGGCGCCATGACGCTAGCAGCCAGATTTGGATCACTGACTGCCGCAATTCATGCACTGCTCAGCATTTTAATCATGCAATGAATATAACTACTGCTCCCTGTGCATGTGGTTAGAAATCTCACCATGCGCAAACAGAAACCACTACTGCAGGATTGAATACAAATGTGTATGCACAGGTTTGTTGCAAAAAAGCCATCTACAGTGACGTCACTGTGCTTTGTAAGAAAACACAATGGTCCTCAATGAAGTTTTCCAAATCAGATCTCAATGCCAGTGCAAAATATTATTTGTCTGTTACTATTTTTTTATGAGATTATTTGTAAATACTTTATTTCAAAGTGACACCAATTATTTATATGCACACTATGCTTCAAAAGACATTTGTATTTGCACTATTTTAAAATGAAGGCTACAATCCTTAACAAAGACTTACAAGCCAGATTTCAAGCCAATTGTCTGTATCAGCATAGCCTGCTTCTGTCTGAAAGTTAGTTCTTGCTCTAGGGTGACCCCTGCTCGTACACTAGGAGTATTGATCAGCTCATCCTCAGTAAACAGCCACTTATGATTGCAGCTAAATTCCTCCATTTCCTGTATAAGAAAAAACAGCAAACTAGTTAACAAATGTTTAATTGTCAATATATATATATATATATATATATATATGAAAGTATTTTATGACAATACTGTAATATTTTTCTTAGATCCTTGATCAATGACTGACAAAACAATTAGTGGAACCCCATGCACAATACAGCAATAGTCTCATATAGTCTCAGCAACAAACTCCCTCCACTTTAAACAGCTTATATGGGATGACGTGGGCTAGTGGTTAAGTGACACAGTTCACAACCAAAGGTGCTGGGGTCGATTCCCATCACAGCACCGGCCGTTACCCCAGGGAAGCAAACCCTTAGAAAATGCAGGAGGAAGCAGACCCTTACATAAAATGCATGCTGAAGTAGGATGCACCGGGCCGATATCCGCAAAATAAAAACCACAGTGCTATACACATCACCTTGGGGAATAGATATATAAGGCGAACGCCAAAAAAAAAACAAAAAAAAAACAGCTTGTGACAACCTAACTCTGGTTAATTTCCATTTTAGCTACTAGAATTCTGTGCCAAAGTATCTAGGTCGACCCTCCTTCCTTTTGTGCTGTAATATAACATTGAACATGGGCTTTACTCAATCCATCTCTAGATTTCATTGTTGGACAATACAGTGGAAGCTTACAGTTTCCAGAACTTCCATTTTTTATGCCCATCAAATGTCAGGTAAGTGTACGACATGACTCCGATGAATGTTAACACTACAGTATGATAATTATTACACTATTAAGCTACAGCAAAGTTATGTTTATAAATAACTAAAAATTTGGTTGACCTACAAGTGTCGGAAACAGGACACAGTAAGCTGTTGTCATCTACTTATCTTATAATAAGGGCTAGATGATAGATGGAGTGACACTTGACAGTAAAACTCCTGAATCATGTCACATTAACACACTGGTCATCATGAATACTACCTACAACTTCCTGCATCTAGTATTGTTATTTATGTCAATTAAGTTGTGTGAATTATTATTGTGTTTTAAACTGTTCACTGTCTTCTCTGTTATCATATATGGCGTTGTTCATTGTTGTGGCAGTGTGTTCTAAGTAGTTGAAGTCTCCTTTTCTCATTCACGGCATATCTCAAAAAAGATCATTACTGAATTGTATCTCCTTTACACTCCATATGAAGCATAATGGACAACTGAAGCTGGTTCCATTCTTTGATGCCTGCATCAAAGAACTAATCATATGTACTCTTCTTGTTGCAGTTTGTTCTACGTGCAGTTGATAGTTCCATGCAAACTTCTTTAGCGACCTTTAACACACTGACACTTAGCAGGATACACTGGTCCAATCACTGATTCTATTCTTTCTTCCCCAGGTACCACTCACTGACTCAGGCATATGAAGCCCCATTATTATGAGTTATATCTATAAATAATAAGGTGTGTACAGAACACTAAGCCCGCCAGCACTTCCTCAATCTTCTTAGCTGCTCATATGGTTTCAAAATTTTGCTTCTGCAAAGTAAGTTATGTGCACTTTAGTGGTAATTTTTTATTTATATGCAGTTCCATAGCACAATGATGACAATGTTGTTGTTGAAACTTTTATCAGGTGGGGCGGCCATTTCCTCTTTCCCAAACAGTAGAAGCCTAGAGTCCATTTAAGAACAGCTTGACTGGAGCATGCCTGTAATCAATGGTAGTTGAACCCTCAACCACTACACTAATCAGATGCTTTTGTTTACTTTACTGACAGTGACTTCCTTATGTTTGGCTTGCTGATCTTATTTTTACTTCCTGTTTAGATCTAGTTATTAATTAAGTAAGCAAATATTTTAATTTTATATTAATTCGTTCATTGCCTGATTCACTAACTATTTAGAATATCATGGAATGTAAGGGACTGCAGTAAAAGAAAATACCAATGGCAATGGTAACAGAAAACAGAAGGTTCAAATGCAGTTGTATATAAGTAGTAACATAGGTCTCAAGTCAAGTGCTTTTTAGATTTAAGAACTCGCCCATGTGATTGTTGTCCCTTCCCTTATTTACAATCTTTCATTCCCCCACAAATTTTGCCTATTGTCACGTTATGCTTAAACATTTCTCTTATTTATAACAACCTAAATAGTATTGACTTATGAATAAAGCATAGAAAAACGTGCAAAATGAAAATGTATAAAACCATGCCCGTTTTCAGAATACAAAAACTGAGAATGGGCAGGACTGAGTTTCAGTTTTGTATTTGGTATCTACCTGATGGTGCCGCAACAACCTTTTTTAAAGTCTACCGATATCAATCGATTTATGACTAAAAACATCTCATACGATCATATATGAAATGAGACAGAATCATGAGCCAAATGATTGTATCAGGGCCAGGAATTAATCTGACTGATAGAGGCGAGATACGAGACAGCATGGTCATGGCGAGTCAGATGGAGATGGTCTTTGTCAATGTCATTTCCGAAATGGAAATTATCACGACCAAAACACAAAAACTGCTAATGAATCTTGATTATCCATTTAGGCAAAAGCATTCGCCATCTAAGTAATTTTCTTGTGGTGAAATATAATACTGTTTAAAGTAAATAAATCACTGGTAAACCACAATTATGTTATCTAAAGTAATGTCACAATCACTTCGCAAGATGGCGGAAGAGAAAGACTCGGGGTGAATAAATATCGAAAGATTGTTGGACGTCCGGAGCAGAAGTTATAAAATTGTTGAAATTGTGTTGAAAATGAAATGTCTATATTTACTAAGATAACGTGTTTCCTTAAACATAAAAAAATATTTAAACAGTTAGTTTTAATTTTATGTAATAGATAACTATGCATTTTAGTAACTTGTCCATCTAGTTGTAACGTCTGCAATCGCCAACGACAGTAGATGTAGCACACGATGATGATGATGTCAGGCTCGATAATTCATGGTTATTTTTCTCACAAAAAACATGCCTTTGATTGATACATCTAGTGTAGGATAGCATGTCTAATGTCTCAAGCAGGCCAAGATTATGCCGATGCGGGCCTTAAACTGAATGGTGTTTCCTCTTTTAGCTCCAAGAACTCCCATATCGTTTGTGTTGTTGACCATGTCTCAGATCTATATGTTGCCACCGGGGGCAAGTCCTCATGATCTATATTTTGTAATTATGTTAGTGTTCTGTCTTAAAATGGAAATGTATTAATGTTGTACATACAACAGCCATCGTGTTAAATCTACTTCTGGAAAGAATTATATTATAACGGCTACTTTGGATGAGCGTCATGGAACATTAGATGTAGTAGGTGACGTACTATTACCAATATATACCTGCGCTGATGGCATAGATGCTCTGGTCAGAATCGTATTATCCACTGATTAGACTTGGTAGAATTAAGTCTAGGAACTCACGCGTAAGTCAAACATTAGTATTTCGATTATTCGTTATGCACCAAATGAAAATGTTGGCACTTTGCAATCGCATTTTTAACGTTCTAAGAGGATGCCAATGTCAAATAAAAACGATCCACTAAACATTTTCTTTTCATAAGTTTACTACATATATGCTGGGGTCGATTCCCATCACAGCACCGGCCGTTACCCCAGGGAAGCAAACCCTTAGAAAATGCAGGAGGAAGCAGACCCTTACATAAAATGCAGGCTGAAGTAGGATGCACCGGGCCGATATCCGCAAAATAAAAACCACAGTCCTATACACATCACCTTGGGGAATAGATATATTTAGGATTTTTTTTTTTTTAAATAAAAATCTTCGAGGTTTGTAAGCCTACAAATACATAAGAAATAGAATAATGTACAAGCACAAATATTGGTTTCAAGAACACAAGGAAAGACAAGTTGTTCCAAGTGGCAACAAAGGAAGCCTTGTGTTGGGTGTTTTAGTTACCGGAAGCATATTTCCCATACGGATGAAATTGGTGAAGCTGATGGTTACAAGTGTTTTAAAAAAAACAATGATTCTGAGAACAGTATAGCTTCAGAAATAACAGAAAGTGCAAGCAACATCATTTCTGGATATAAATTAGAAGGTTCTAATTCAGAAAGGAGAGTTGCTGTACCACCCTTTCACTCCATTCATGCCCCACCCATTGGTGCAGAAGTTAATACAACTAATCTTTAGAGTAACAATGATTTTGAATTGTGATCCGACAACATAACATATGCGTGGATTTTAGGACTACAAATGAAAGTAACTATTGTAGAAATTAAAATTCTGACATTATGACCTCAGTTCAAACTGACAAGCAGAAAAGAGAGTCAAAAGAATCTAGGATTTGTGTTTGTCAAATGGAGAAAAGAAAATGAGAAACTATAGTGTATTCTAAGAGCAAACGTAAAGCCCTTAGGATACAATTTATATCGGTAATGGTGAGGTTAGACATGGGCTTTGCGTCCCGTATCTATTTACACAAGGGACCTTTGTGACAATTTTGGTTCTGAACTCTACTAATTTAGAGAATGTATTAGGGGATAAAGATGGGTTTTAATAGAGGCCAAAGGAACCAGGAAGGGGCTTTTCTAAATGTGTTCAATATAATCAATGATGGAGGTTAAATAAAATGAGAAGGGGACGGCGCGGCCTAGTGGTTAAGTGGCACGGCTCACAAGCCGAAGGTGCTGGGTTCGATCCCCATCACAGCACCGGCCGATACCCCGGGGAAGCAAACCCTTAGAAAATGCAGGAGGAAGCAGAGCCTTATATAAAATGCATGCTGAAGTCGGATGCACTGGGCCGACAGGCGCAAAATAAAAACCACAGTGCAACGCACACCCGCCTTGGGGAATAGAGAAATAAGGCGAACGCAAAATAAAAATATTTTTTTTAAAATTAAATGAGAAACATATTGCAGAACAAGCGGAAATAAATTTCCTGACGACATATATCTGCTGTGATAAACGTACGGAAGCGAAACATTAAATAAAAACTAAAGAATAAAATTGAATCCCTCCAACTATAATGCTATAGGAAAGCTCTTAATACCATGAATAGCGAAAAAGAAAAACACGCTCGATATATTCAACAAAATTGGTTCGCAAACAGCATTACATCTAGTAACCTAATTTGGCCACATTAGTTTAGAAGGAATTATACTGGAGGTTATGGTACCTATAGATAAGCCAGGGACGGGTCGAAGACAAGATGAACACAAGACATCAAAGATGTTCTGAAGATGACAGAGAAGTGGGCGGAACCACTGGTCAAAGATTGAGTCTTACAGCGCACGATCTGCAGCGGTCAATGACCCATAGCTGGCTGCTAGCATCAGGGCCAGCGAACCAGAGCTGCCGAGACCCTTCTCGGCCTCCACGGAGTGATCCTGAAAAATAGGCTTCAACAAAGCAGACTACCTAAGGAGAATGGATCAAAAAGGGAAGGCTAACCCTGTACCCAAAAATGTCATGTTGAAGTCAGACCGAAAGATACAAATATCGCAGTCAAGATGTAAACTACGACACAACGCATTCCATTATCCGGACTACACCCTGCTAGTTGCAAAGCCATTTTCGTGGCTTGGTAGAGGGAGTTTGAGAACGAATGAAGAAGAAGAAACATATTTCACATCTAATCCCACCATACACAAATAACGAACCCATTTTAAACATACAACACTGCGAAATATATATTTTTAAAATAAAGCGCGAGAAAACTGAGTATATCTCTGCAGTCTTCTAAACCAATATCAATACGGTAGGTTACTTTATAATTTCTTCATCCCACTCAACTACACATACACAATTTCACATGGC
This sequence comes from Ariolimax columbianus, assembly GCA_036924085.1. NCBI lineage: Eukaryota > Metazoa > Mollusca > Gastropoda > Stylommatophora > Arionidae > Ariolimax > Ariolimax columbianus. Next base: position 149,863,702 of record JAVGWX010000002.1, on the reverse strand, counting down.
TAGTTACAGAAACGAATAAAAGACATGCCACAAAAATGTAAATAACATTTTGTAGAAACATAATCTTCCCATAATTCATTCATAGTGTTCGATCCCCAACTGCATACATTCAAGGACATAAACATACACATTAGAAGATTCCTTTTCCCAAATACCATATACAGCTACAACAAACAAATACAAACACAAGTCAAGAAACAGTGCGGTGTCGCACTCCATCCAAGACATATAGAAAAAAAAATACAAACATTGCGGCAAGCCGTTTTGATCGGATCGTAAAAGACCTATACAAAAAAAATACAAACATTGAGGCAAGCCGTTTTGATCGGATCGTAAAAGACCTATAAAAACACACACTAGCACACTGCTAAATTGGTCTTAGAATATCAGATGAGATAACCAACGCAGCACAATGCGACTTCGGGACACTACCGTTCATGCACAAGAGCTATTCGAGGACAAGAACCACCAATACACCAGAACACTAATTAAATCTACAAACATTTAGCCAGATTACATACTTCCGTAACTAAAACCTTTTAATTAGCAGAGGATACAAATACTTCGAAACAAGATAACAAACCTTAACAAATCAACCATTGCCACAAAAAGCAATGAAAGTAACACACTGACTCAAATACAACATGACTTCCATAACCACACGAAAACAAAAGAAGAAACAAAATGCTAGCTATGCAAGACGAGCATAAAAGAAACAGAGGCTGATATTTTCTACACATGAAACACAGTCACGTCCAAACCCGAGAACACACCATTGATATACAAACCAGACAAAATGTAGATATATAGAAAGCGACATTGCGAAATACTATGCCAAACAAACAAACAAACAAACAAACAAACAAAAACACTAATCATCCACACACAAATGTTAATTCCGTGATCAGAGTACAGGCACAAGGTGGATGTGCAGAAAGACAGGCTTATATGACACTAAAACATGCAACCCTGACACTTCGCTACATTTTCCACAGGAAGCAACTGTCCAGGGTCGATCAATATTTATCAATATATGTCCAGACAAAATTTGAAATTTAATGAAATGCCTACACGATACGGACAAGTTAGTGTCAGACGATTTGCAGAAAATATATTTTTCCTGACGCTGTCGCGATCAATGTTTGCGATGGGCAACATATTTTGTTGTTTCGATTTATTTTTTCACTGTTTAATAAAAACACTAATAGTTATGTTTGAATGTACTTCGTGTATGCATGAATTCATTCTTACTTGCATCTTTTAGCGCCAATGTGAAGTAACATTGGCAAGCAGCTTTACAGGAAGTTTATATGCGAACCCTGACAGTGGCTGATTATAGTGTAAGTGATTCCTTTTTAATGACGAATTTTCATAACTCTATTTCATCGCCATAGCAACATGATTGGAATATGACAGTGGGTCTATTTCTTTTATGACGGGTACCCTTCGGAACGTATGTAAGTATAAGTATTTATAAATATTAAAGCATGTATGTACATATATAAGTATATATAGTCATGTATGTATGCATATATGTATATATAAATATGTATACTTATAAATATGCAAGTATGTATGTATACATGAGTATTTATGCAGATACAAGTATGTATATATATATATATATATTTATATATATATATATATATATATATATATATATATATATATATATATATATATATATAACGTTGTATGTTTACATACAATCATATATAATATATAAAAATATACAAGCAAGTAGAAATGAGGGTAAACGGATATACACGTATAAATGTGAGTACTTACGTATACAAAAATGCAGTTGTGTAGCTATCCCTGATATTTCAACAAACTGAATAATATATAACGTGTGGAGTAGGACGTGGAATGACAATAGAGTGAAGATGGGAGCTAAAAATTTAAAAAAATGGAAGAAGGTGATTGGTTGTATTTGTATTACTAGAACCATTATTGTTTAAATTGCAATGTTGATGCTGGCTTTTGTTACATTCACAAAGCCGTCCCACTCGTATTACGGTGATAGGCAGGGATATCTTTCAGATGTATCCAATGATCGTGCAGGTAATCCTTTTAAATAGGCGAGACGCTGACCCATATTGACTAATGGGCAACGATTAGGAAACTACGAGTCGGAGCAAACCCGATCCATTTTGATTTGCTCATTTTGTCACATTTTCTTTCAACGGCGGCAAGCTTGACCAACTGGGCTGCCAGAGCCGATAAACTATACCCGGACTTAACTTAACTTAACTTAACTTAACGTCTTTATACTGGTTTAGAAGACCATGCAGAGTCTGTAACCAGTTACTTGTAATAGATGTATCCATATGCGTAGAAAACCTTATACACCTACATACATAGTGGCGTAGGGGGGGGGGGGGAGGGGAGGACGGCCGAAAGGGGCACTAGTCGTGGGATCTAAAGTTTAAAAAAAAAGTTCTCAAAATAATATCCCATTCGATTTTATCCAACTCCTTTTCGAAGAACTGGACAAAAAAGTCGACATTATCTATATATATATATATATATATATATATATATATATATATATATATATTTAGCGGATGTCGAATTTTTTGTTGTTTTTCGAAAAGGGGGTGGATAAAATCGAATGGCATATTTTTTTGGGAACTTAACACAATTATTGTATTGCCTTTTTATTTATTTTACTTTCTGATTTTGAAATGCCTGCAAAGAAGCTAAGTGGTGCTGTACGACGCAAGAGAGATAGAGAGGTCCACCTTGAGGCTACAATGTCAAGTTTTTTAATGACAAACTTTTTAAAACGACGAAAGACTAAAGATGAAGAGCGTGATGCTTCCATTTGATCTACAAAATCAAAATCCGAAGAAATGTACCAAGATGGAAATAAAGAGATCTTGTTAAAGAACAATATCCAGTATTGAATAACTAGAACATTGATATATATCTTAAAATTGAGAGCAAAATTGAAGAAAATATAACATTGACTTGACTGATAACAAAGTTTCAAAATCATTTAATGTTGAGAATGCAGATGACAACAATGATGATCAACATCACTCAACATCAAATTCGTGCCGCACTGGAGTTTCAAATGCCGGTTACATTAATTTTTATAACATATCACAGCTACCAAAAATATCAGATAAATTGTGAACAGAGTTGGTTAATCGTGATTCTCAATTCTTTCAAAATAAAAACATCCCGTTTGCAATAAAAGGTGGGCGTTCAATAACTCGTGAATGGTTTACACGTTGACTTGCAAATGGTGATGAAGTAAATCGATCGAAGTTTGTGCATTCACCTTCAAATGAATCAGCTTAATGCTTCTGTTGTTTACTGTATACATAATCAACCCCAAATAGTTGATCTTCCTTTGAATCTGCGTCTGGACTCAGTAACTGGCGATACACAGAGCAGGTGCAGAATCATGAAAACAGCACTATCCATAGTAAAGCATTTAGTAAATGGAAAGAAGCAGAAAGATTATATCAAGAAAGAAGAATTGATGCTTAAGTGGAATCACAAATTCAGTCACATAAGCATCGATGGTGAAATATTTTGAAAAGAGTAATAGCCTGTAACGGGTTTCTAGCATCTCAACATTTAACATGTCGTGGTCATATAAAAAGTGTACTTGCTAATGATGGAACGAATATTTTGCAACTTTCTTGCGTTATTCAAATTAACATCGTAGTACGATCCATTGATGCCAACCCACTTGATAGTCATGAAAGTAAATCCGAGATCAGTGTCTTAACTTTCGCCCGAATTTCAGAATAAATATATTAGTCTTCTTAACAACAAATTTAGGAATCAGTTACTAATTGATATCAGACGCAGCCGTTACAATGAAATTCATCTGGAATCAACTCCTCATCTAGTACAACAAGACCAGCTCTCAGAAGTAATCCGATTTGTTGATGTGGATTTTGTAAACAAAATAGTTGATATTAAAGAATGGTTTCTCGTTTATATTTACATCCACGCCAAAGATGTGGCAACACTTGAAAAAGTCCTATCGGATAAAGTGAAAAATGACAATTTACCAAGAAATCATAGTGCATTGTTTGTCAATTATAATAGCCAAAGCTTGAACTTTGCAGGAGTTCATTCAACCAAGCAGGATCCAATCGTCAGTACGTTCCTCGGTACTATCTAGACCATACATATGTTTTTCTCACGTTCCACACTTTGCTTTGAAGAATTAAAACAGAAACGTTAAATCGAGAGCCGATGGAGTGCACGGGCAGAAACTATTAAAGCAATTTATGAAGGATTGTGTGAACTGTTTAATTTACTTGAGAAACTTGCCGAAGATAGACAAGATACTATAGCTTCTGCAAATGAACTTTTGCAAAACATACTTAATTATAATTTTATTGCTTTGCTTTATTTTTGGAACACCATCCTTGAAAGAATTGCCTGGGTACAGAAGGGACTGCAGCATCCTACCATGCATTTCAAGGATGCAGCTTCTGATCTAGAAGGCTTTGAAAATAAACTGAAAGAAATCAAGAAGATGTGTGTACATCTGCAGTCCAGGATCCAAATAGCAAATATGTCACCTGAGAAATGAAGTTAAACGAATTATAAGACATAGAATGATGTCTGGAGAATTGGCTCTGGATGCAGGTCCTGGTCCTATTGCTGAGTAGGAATTTGTGCATGTAATGAAAAGTACTCTAGTCAGGTTCTAGCAAGAATTTACATGATTTAGAAGATTGAAAGATCTCAATTAAAAACAGATTTCTGCTTGACATTCTAATTCTTATTTGAATCGACAATCAACATATGGATCTTCTCAGAAACGATTGCCTTGATCTCGGAATTTGTTATGACACCAATGTTGATGGAGATGAGTTGTTTACTGAGATTAACGGCTGTATGGTGTTACTGAATAGTCGTCCTAACACACTCTAACTACTCCCTTGGAACTTCTTCATTTTATCATCAGTTAAGGCAGAGCTGTTTTTTTTTCCAAATCTACGGAGCACTCTGCAAATTTTGTTAACGATTTCAGTGTCCACAGCTAGCTATGATAGATCATTCAACAAACTGGAATTAGAACTATCATACTTGCGTGTGTCAATGAGACAGGGTCGGTTAAGTGATTTAGCACAACCCAGTATTGAGAGAGAAGTGCTGGAGAAAACAGACTTTGATGATGTTATTGCTACATTTGCTGCAGTGAAATCCAGGAAAACTAATCTCTTGTAAATTGTAAAACGATTATTATAATTCTAATTCTTCTCTGTTAGCCTATTGATATTACACAAAAATAATTTAAAATTTGTTCTGTATTTAACAGCAGTTTAGCCAAAACTAAGGGCCATGTTTAGATAACTGTTAATTTAGATGGTACTAACCATACGCCATTAAAAAGTAACACGAATGTAAGAAATTACATTTCACATTATTGTTGTTGTAATTTATGGGGAAGCCTACCGACTTCGCCCTGGTCGCCATAGACAATTACTACGCCACTGTACATACGTATATGTAAAAAACATGTACCTTCCTACCAACATCTATACATTCATGCATGCATAAGTATATATCCATGTGGATATAGGCATGTCTACCTGCACACGTCCTTATATATCCACAAGTATGACTACATATTGGTGTACATGAGTATTCATATTTGCATTCATACACACTACCCCAGATGAAGCCAAGCATAGCACAACCGCATGGGGGACTACGGTTCACCTTCATCAATCAATTCAAGTACTGTCTCCGCAACGAAGGTTGGATAAAGTGGACCTCCAAAGTCCTCTGTCGTGTCTTAGTGGTACACTCTGCCAGACTGACATTAGTCTATATTTTGATGTTGCTTTCCCACTTAAAGCGCTTACCACCTCTTGACCCCCGACCTATAACCCCCCCCCCCCCCCCCCCTCAGTATTGTTCTCAATAAAGTATTGTGTCTTTTTATATGACCAAAATATTTGACTTGTCCAATGTTAATGTTTTTTTTATTTACTTTTGTTTATAGTCCATGTTTGAAAGCTGTACAATGAGACGGGCCAGATATGGGTAACGATTATTCTTTCCCGTAGCTCAAAATTGATGTTATTTGGTGTTAGAACTTGTTGTTTCTCACGGAATGCCTCTTCTCGACCACTATCCTAGTTCTAATTTCAACCTTACGGTAGGTAGCATTTGCAATAATTTGTCCCAAAAATGAAAATCTTTGCACTTGTTCAACAATTTGTCACCCGATGCTGATATATAATGTTTGAGTTTGTTTGGATATTATCATAGCTTTTGTTTTACTAGCATTTATCCTCATACCAAATGTCTGGGCTGTGTCCTTGATCCTGGTGAGTAGTTGTTGTAACAAGTTATCTGCCCCTGTTATGATGGCGTGATCACCCGCAAACTTGGTGGCATTTATTCGTTCCCACATACATTGACCCCTACGTTGTAATTTCTTGTGGCTTCTGCCATCACCACGTCCTAATACAAATTTAAATAGGCTTGGGGATAATTGACATTCCGGTCTCAGCCCTTTCTTGATATAAACTGGGTTATTCCCTCCACGAGTGCTATATTCGCTGTTTGGTTTTAATACAAGTTTAGTTTTACTTTTCCTGCTGAAGTCGGATGTGTCGGTCCGAAAGTTGCAAATATTGCAGTCTAGCTGTAAACTATGACACAATGCATTCCGTTCTCTGTAAAACATCCTGCTACTTCCAAAAGCTCTTTTCGGGGCTTGGTAGAAGAAAATTGAGAACGCTTGAAGAAGAAGAAGAAGTATCAGTTTTAAAATAGCTCTATCCACCCCTAAAAGAGGGACAAGTTTGGCCAAAGGCCTTTGCATAATCAATAAAGCAGATAAAGAGAGCTCTACCATGTTTTATCATTCTCTCTGCAAGAATCCGCAGTGTTCCCACTGCATCTCTAGTGTATGTATCCTTTCGTAACTCAAACTGGTTTTTATTTAGCACAGAATATATCTTGTTATAAATTCTTCTCTTAATTATCTTCTGTATAATTGTTGAAGCACACGAATGAGCTGATCGTACGAAATTGGCTGCAAACAATTGGACTCGACTTTTTTGGTATTTCGATTAGTACTGATTTTGTGTGGTATGTAGGCGATATTACTACTTGGTAGATATTGCGCACATGTTGAAAAAAGTATTTTTGTAGGGTTTTTTGATGAGTTCCATGGGTATATCATCTGTCATTTGTGCTTTGTTATGCGGGATGGAGTTAAGAGCTGTGTTAAATTCCTCTATAGTTATTGGCAGCGAACCATAGCTGCCAAGACCCTTCTACACCTCCACGCGGTGATCCTGCAGCAGGACAGACTGGCTATGGAGAAGGGATCGAAGAGGGAATGCTAACCCAGTACTCAAAAAATGCTTGCTGAAGTCGGATGTGTTGGACCGAAAGGTGCAAATATCGCAGCCAAGCTGTAAACTATGACACTACGCATTCCGTTCTCTGGACTACATTCTGCTACTTAAGCCCTTTCAGGGTTTGGTAGTGGGAGATTGAGAACGAACGAAGAAGAAGAAGAAGAAGTTTAACTTGGGTGGTGTAGTTTTCATTGTTATACAAATCTGTTACGTATTCTCTCCATTTTCTTCGTAGTATCTGTCAGAAAGTGTCAATTTTTGTCCCGCATTGTTTTTGACTGAATACCCCTACCTTTCTGCATGTTCGTTTGATTTTCTATTTGTACGACTATCCTCTTCCATTTAGATCTTCAATTTATTTTGTAGCTGTTCTCCTGCCACCACCAGTTCTATCGTGCTATTTTACATTTCCTATCTATTTTTATTTTTATTTTGCTTTACATGGGTTTTTCCCCTACTCATTATTTCTGTTGTCACCAAAGGTTTCCTAGGTTCTACTTTCTGCTGCAGTCATTATTGTCACCTTTATACGTTTCCACTGATGATCTGAGTCTGTGTACTTATGTTATTATTTTGTGATGTTTTCTTATACCTTTTGTTGGAAGTTTGCCTTTTTTTTCTTCATTATTTTCTACGGAATGGCGTGGGCTAGTGGTTAAGTGGCACGGCTCACCATCCGAAGGTGTTTTCCCCCAAAACGTAGTCTAACTTTTATCGTTTAAAATGTCCTGTTCTAATCCACATATACCGTCTTCAATTAGCGACTTGATACTAAGTGCGTAATTATATAATTTCATGCTCGCAAAACTGCAAATCGTTGTCCCTTTTAATTTCTTTCCCCTAATCCATATTAGAAATTGGTGTACAACATCACTGAGTGGTCAGGCCTTCGTCCCGGTGAGATACGTTAGGCGGCGACAGACAGAGAGGGTTGGCGTGGGATTTTAATGTCTTCATGTGTGCCCCAACGACCTGATGGGTTACGGGATGAACTGAACTGAACTGAATCCATATTTCCCTATTATGTCTCCCTCATGGCACTCTCAAATCCTTTGCATTCCAGTCTCCTATTATAATAACATTCTCTGTTGATTTAGCTGATTTTAATATTTCCATTATAAGGTCGCACATCTATTTAACCTCTTCATCGTCTTGATGGTTTGTAGTGGGGATACACACTTGTATAAGAACTGGGTCTACAATTGCTGAAGCTAATCTTAAAGCAATTAATCTGTGTCTCAACAGTTGCCATGGAGTACTTTAATCCCTACCGGCTAAACGTCTTTACAAAGTCTATACAATTTTCATATAGGGATGTTTTCCATTTAATACTTTGTTCTACTATGATGCGTGGCGTAGCTCTATGATCTGTGCATGATCTTCCCTGACTAAATCCTGCCTGTTCCTCTCTGAGCTTTTTGTCTACTTCAGTTTTAATCTGTCCAAGATGATTCTGTTGAACGTATTGCCTGGCACTGACAGCAATGTAATCCCCTTATATTTACTGCAATCTGCCAGGTCTTCCTTCTTACGCAGTTTAATCAGATGTCTTTCTTTCCATTCTGTTGGCACCTTTTCCTCTTCCCATATCTTCTTGAATAATCCTTGTAATGTATCGATGACCTTATTTATATCTGTCATCTTGGCTTCTGCTGCCTTTCCATCTGCTTTCCCTTTCTTGAGTTTTGAAATAGCCCTTTGAATTTATATCTTACTTGGTGGTTTCCAGTTCAAGTTCAGGGTCTCCTGGTAGGATGATTTGTGCTTCTTGTTGAGGAGGTCTGTTTAGAATTTATTTGAAATGCTCAATCCATCGATTCTGTTGTTCCACCATGTGCATATCTTGCCTTATCTATCTTTGATTGGGTTGTCTGTCTGTATATATCTATTTGCCATTTTCTTTGTTAATGAGAAGATATATCTTATATTTCTTCTCTCCGCTGCCTCTTCTGCCTCCTATGCCAACTTGTCAATATATTCCCTATTATTTCCCGTATTCGTGGCTTGACATCTTTGTCGGTAACAGTATCATTTCTTCGTGCGTTTGCTTTGGTGACTCGGGTTCGACAATTGTTGAGTATAGCTTTCTTCTTTTTTCCTTTCTTCTATTTATGTAACACCATTCTTCTTCTTCTTCTTCTTCTTCTTCTTCTTCTTCTTCTTCTTCCTCCTCTTCTTTTTCATTCTCAATCTTCCGCTACCAAGCATTGACAATTACTTTCCAAGTAGCATGATGTTGTCCGGACAACAGAACTAGTTGTGTCGTAGTTTACCACTTGACTGCGATATTTCCATCTTCGGTCCGACACATCCGACTTCAGCATGACCTTTTTTAGTACCGGCTTGCCTTCCCTCTTCGATCCTTTCTCCTTAGCCAGTCTGGGTACCGGGTAAGTCTTCCCTCTTCGATCCCTTCTCCTTAGCCAGTCTGGGTACCGGTTAGCCGTCCCTCTTCGATCCCTTCTCCTTAGCCAGTCTGGGTACCGGGTTAGTCTTCCCTCTTCGATCCATTCTCCTTAGCCAGTCTGGTTACCGGTTAGCCTTCCCTCTTCGATCCCTTCTCCTTAGCCAGTCTTCTCTGTTGCAGCCTTTTTATCCAGGATCACCGCGTGGAGGTGTAGACGGGTCTTGGCAGCTCTAATTCACTGGTCCGGACGCTAGCAGTCAGCTATGGGTCGCTGGCCCTGACGCTAGCAGTCAGCTATGGTTCGCTGGCCCTGACGCTATTAGTCAGCTATGGGTTTCTGGCTCTGACGCTAGCAGTCAGTTATGAGTCGCTGGCCCTGACGCTAGCGGTCAGCTATGGGTCGCTGGCCCTGACGCTAGCAGTCAGCTATGGGTTGCTGGCCCTGACACTAGCAGTCAGCTATCGGTCCCTGGCTCTGACGCTAGCAGTCAGCTATGGGTCGCTGGCCCTGACGTTAGCAGTCAGCTGTGGGTCCCTGGCCCTGACGCTAGCAATGAGCTATGGGTCGCTGGCCCTGACATTAGCAGTCAGCTATGGGTCCCTGGCCCTGACGCTAGCAGTGAGCTATGGGTCGCTGGTCCTGACGCTAGCAGTCAGCTATGGGTCGCTGGTCCTGACGCTAGCAGTCAGCTATGGTTCGCTGGTCTTGACGCTATTAGTCAGCTTTGGGTTTCTGGCTCTGACGTTAGCAGTCAGCTGTGGGTCCCTGGCCCTGACGCTAGCAATGAGCTATGGGTCGCTGGCCCTGACGTTAGCAGTCAGCTATGGGTCGCTGGTCCTGACGCTAGCAGTCAGCTATGGGTCGCTGGTCCTTACGCTAGCAGTCAGCTATGGTTCGCTGGCCTTGACGCTATTAGTCAGCTTTGGGTTTCTGGCTCTGACACTAGCAGTCAGTTATGAGTCGCTGGCCCTGACGTTAGCAGTCAGCTATGGGTCGCTGGCACTGACGTTAGCGGTCAGCTATGGGTCCCTGGCTCTGACGCTAGCAGTCAGTTATGAGTCTCTGGCCCTGACGTTAGCGGTCAGCTATGGGTCCCTGGCTCTGACGCTAGCAGTCAACTATGGTTCGCTGGCCTTGACGCTATTAGTCAGCTTTGGGTTTCTGGCTCTGACACTAGCAGTCAGTTATGAGTCGCTGGCCCTGACGCTAGCAGTCAGTTATGAGTCTCTGGCTCTGACGCTAGCAGTCAGCTATGGGTCCCTGGCTCTGACGCTAGCAGTCAGCTATGGATCGCTGGACCCCTGCAGCACATGCACTGCTCATCATCTTTATCCCGCATGGGTGGGACAGGGGGTCAAGCCGTACATTAGTCCGAATGTTACTTTCATAGCCTGTGGTAATATGTGGACATGGAATTAAATGGAATTAAGTTTGCGAACGTGTCAGCGTATTCTTCTTTGAAGCATGTGCATTGCCTTTTCGATCTTAAATGTAGAGGGGGGAAGGGGTAGCGGGAGCTTGTAGCCTGATGAAATGGTTGTAGATTTGTGCTTGTATATTTCTATGCACCTCGCACAAGTATATCTGGAGTGCACACATCCTTGCTTATTATCTTGTGCTAGTGTTTTTCGTTGTCTATATACGGTGTTCCAAACAATAAATTCTGGTATGTGCTTCAATTTATGTGATTGTCTACTGTGTTGGGAAAGGTCAAAGACTGGCTATATACATGAGTTTGGTTAAGATGTATGTGTTCTTCTTCTTCTTCGTACGCTGTCAGACGTCAACCTGTATTTGTTCCAAGAAAGCAGCTGTCATCCTGAGGCTGTCGGCACTGCCATAGAGCTTGTCTAGTGTTGCCACTGGTGATGACCACATGTGCTTTCTCTGGTCCTCGTACATCTGGTAGTTTTGCAGCAGATGTTCAGCGGCCATTTTCCCTGTAACACAAGTGCATTCGTCAGTGCCACCTATCTTCAGTTTATTGAATAGGTGGTACCTCAGTCTGTTGTGGCCTATGCGGAGTCTGAAGACTACGACCTGCTCTCTTCTGTTCAACTGGTAATAGGCATCATTTTTTGTGTAGCCAGTATGTTCTGTTTCCCATTTAGCCATGTATCTGGCCCTAATAAGCCTTTTGGACTCTTCGTAGATCACACTAGAATCTGGTTGTGGTAGTCTTGCACCGTCTTTTGCCAGTCTGTCTGCCACCTCGTTGCTTGGATGGAACCCACTGTTCCACTACTCTTTTTGGTGCGGACTGCTGGCATAGTTGACAGAGTACTCTTAAATCATTAAGTTCAGTATTTTTCTGGCTTTTTAGTGCTGTACCTACGACCAGGGCATCTGTAAACAGGACTAGATGTATGTGTTCATTGTGCTTCTACAAAAAATTGCAGCTATTTTATATTTGTGTCTTTGAACGTGGTTCCTTTGTTGTAGTAATATTATGTCGTGTGATATCACGTGTGGATAGGGTACGATGGTAATGCTCTGCACTAATGGTACATGGCATTTGTTGTTTACAGAACAGAAAAAGTTCACCTTGTCTCTTTATTTACTTCTGCCCATTATTCAACCATTTTTTTTTGGGCATCCACATGTCTGAATGTGTCTAGAATGTTTCTTAATGATGCATACTTCGTGTCGGGAGAAAACTGTGTCGCTTGCGTATGCCAGCAAATGTTTCTTCGCAGTCCCGTGAATATGTGTGCATTTTATGGAGCAATAATGCCTGATTTTCTCTAGAAAGGGCTCCAGAATCAGGGCATAGATCAGCGGTGAGAGAGACAACTTCCACGTCTCCCTAGTTACGCTAAATATTGCCCAATTAATGTTTTACAAATACCTTGTTTTCTGACTTTGCAAACATTTTATCCATTTTCCAAAAATACTGTCATCTATTTCACATCATTAGAGCGCTGTAGAGGTATTGTTGAGATTGATCTAAATGATAGAACGGATGATGAGTTGTTTTTCCAGTTTGTGTGGGAAACTGAGATACTAGTCCAGTCAGGCACAGCATACTGGACAATACGACTATCTCTCTTCCATGCAGCGTTCCCTGGAAACAGCTGTTTTCATGGCAGTCTGGTTGACGAGATGTGAATCGACGTGATCCATGTAGTAGTGAGCGTCACGCAGATGAATCCAAGCATAGTACAACTGCCTGGAGGACCACGGTCCACCTTCATCCGCACGCTCGGGATGTGAGGAAAGTTACTGCAACCTGCCATTTAACGCCCTTTTCAGAACGCACAAAAAGAGTAAACTTAGTCATTGTGGACTGTAAAAAACAACAACCAGTTTTTGTAGTTGCTGATGTCTCTAATAAAATGTGTGTGTTGGTGTTTATTTCTAACTTGTACTCTACATTGAAAAAAAATTCGTGGATAAGATGACTAAGTAAATAAAAAAAGTAAGTAGAAACGTCCTTTGCAGACCGTCGCTTTTTACAACTGCCAACCTATTTGGCTTTTTAAAAGTTTATTAGCAGGTGTGCAGCGCGGTAAGCTGCCATCACTTTCTATACTCGGAGACATGATTGTACTAAGAATAATAAGTACAATAAACTGAAGATAGGTGGCACTGACGAATGGTATCAAATGGGTATCCAAATGGGTATCCCCACTATTTATTGTGGCAACCGAATTCCAAACATTCATTACTCTCTGACTAAAAAAATATTTTAATATTTAATCTGGACCTTTCTTCAGTTAATTTGTAGCTATGCCCTCTTGTTCTTGTAAGTGGTTGTATTTTGAAAACAGTTTGTTATTGTCTAATTTATCCTTTCCATTGATTACCTTATAAACCTGTATTAAGTCACCTCGAATTCTTCTCTTATAAACCTGTATTAAGTCACCTCGAATTCATCTCTTATAAACCTGTATTAAGTCACCTCGAATTCTTCTCTTATAAACCTGTATTAAGTCACCTCGAAATATTATTCTCTTTACTAGACACTGTAGACTGATTTTTTATTAGTCTTTCCTTTTCCTCATAACTGTAATTCTGGAATCCCACTTTCAGCTTTGTTGCTCTTCTTTGTAATCTTAATGGCGTCGTGATTTGTCGATTAGCAATAATAAATGATGGACGTAAAAAAGCTATTTTTTGTACATATCACAGAAGGCGTGGGTAATCTATGGTATTTTTCAATATTTGAGTTGGATTTTTCTTAATGCCAAATAAGGAGTTCACAATGTCATCTTCTGAGAGCTCAGTCAATTACATCTGTTGTTCTTTAGGAACCCTTGGACGTCAACTAAATCCGGCTGAATTGCTAATTTGAGTTTGATGTAATGATTTTTGCAGTTAGTCGGTCTTCTCCTTCTCTTTTTCTTCTTCATTTCTTCTTTATCTTTTTCTTCTTCTTCTCTTTCTTTTTTTTGGTTCTTCTTCTTCTTCTTTTTTTGTCTTATTATTTCTGAATTTCCAGCTTCTAAGCCCTGAAAAGGACTTTGCAAGTAGTAGGATATTGTCCGGAGAACGGAATGCGTTGTGTCTCTAGTTAACAACTTGACTGCGATATTTGCGTCTTTCAGTCCAACACATCCGACTTCAGCAGCCGTTTTTGAGTACCGGGTTGGCCTTCCCTTTACAGTTATTAAACTTGGCATTGCATTCTCCAAATAATAAGTCTATAACAGCTACATATTCTTCAAATGGACCGCATCAATCGTCCTGCTCACCAATGGCCAACATTTAACATGAGCTCATTATGTTTCACACACACCGAGGTATGCCCCTGTCAAATTGTATTGAATTATGTTCTTTGGTTTAAAAGTGATTCGAGAAAAACCAAGGACCGAAAGCGAGTGGGACAACTCCTAGTTGTCCTTGAAAGAAACAGCTCTTTATAATTGAACGCCATATCTCGATCAAAGTATCCTACAACTTGGACAATGCATTCTTTCTAAATTGCTGGAATGCCTCCCTCAGAAAGCATAACCCCCAACTCCACTCACATATAAGGTACTTTATAAGTGGCTTCAGTGCTATTATTTCAGGGTCTTACCGCTGACTGAAATAACTACCCTTTCTTGTGCTTTTAATTTTTTAAATTTATGTAATGCTGCCTTTCGGGGCTTTACCTCTATTTTGAAATATATATGGTCCTAATAAGTTGCACAATGTTGAGGAGAATTGCATGTCTTCAACGCTGATAATGCTATTTCACAAAGCAAACTTAGTGTCTTTTCTTTAGCAGGAACACGATACTATTGTAGTTCTCAATCCTCATAAAAATGATGATTTCTTCCGTCAGCGCTGTCTTGCCATTCTTCAACTGTATGAGTTATTAAGCACTCATCATTTAAAACAATACAATTAAACACTTACTAGGATGCGCTCAGGATGTGCAATTGTTATCAAATTACACTCCAAAGGGAAGGCCACGTGCACCGTACTCAAAAGTTGATAATATACTGTCGTACTGGACACTCACGAACTCTCGACAAACAATTTCTAGCTCACGACTGCCATGTATCTTCCACTAGTTGTTGCTTTTTGTTGTTTATTTCTCGTTGTTGTTTTTTTTTGTATGTCTGTCTGTCAAACTTTTCACAAAACGTATTTTAGAAAGAAATTTATTTTGTTTTCTAGCAAAAATGTATCTAATAATTGGCAAATAAATATGTTTTATTCAGAGTATAGTACTTTCGATAGGATACAATGCCAAATTGTTCAGTTTATCACCCTGAAGGACGGATCTCATATAGCTTTAGTGATTCCCCAACGCATTCTCTAAAATTCCTCTTCGTCATTCGCCCCAAATTCTCTACAATTCCTCTGATTCCCCAATACATTCTTAAAAGTACCTCTTAGTGATTCCTCCCAAAAATCTATAAAATTCTTCTTAGTGATTCCCTAATAAATTCTCTAAAATTCCTCTTCGTTTTCAGTAATCATTTAAACTGGAATTCTGGGTTCTCCAATGAAGTCTACCGCCTTGCTTGTGATCTCAATACCGCCGTACAGTTTCCTCTGGAGGGAAGTGAGTGTGAATCCATCCTTCTCATAATATATGTGTGCTGAGCAGTCCTCAAGTATATGTGATGATGTCATGTTTGCTAATCCGCAGTAACATTGGCTGGTGGTACCGATCTTGAATTTGGTGTACAGGTGGTGTCTCATTCTGTTGCGGCCAGTTCGAATTATGATGAGGTGATCTTTTCTGAAGTTTGCAGTATCCGTCATCTGTGCGGTTTTTGTGGTGTGTTCTTCCTGTCATTTGACACATTGACTTTTACTATAATTTTTGGGACGATGAGGCTAACGTCTGGTCAAGCAAAACACACTGATCAGACGTTAGCCAGGATCAGGAGAAATATAATGACCAAGACCCTCACATGACCTCCTCGTTGGTCGTCCTGGAAGTGTGCTGTTGTCGAGGACAACCGTCTAGAAACAACATCAGGGTTACAATAAAAGTACATTATTCAATATTTGCCAAATAATAATACCTCCATTTTGAATGCTTTAGGTTGTATTTATGTATGAGTATCAAAATAGATTTTGAATTCACCTATTAAAATAATTTAAATACGACAGTTCCCTCATTTTGTTTGGTTGTTGTTACGGATCCAGTTGCGCGTTGGCTCACTCCCTTCCAACAAATGGAATGTAGTGGTATTTGTACGTACTGTTTAGTTGTTGGTTGTTATTTTCACTTCTTACGCTCTCCTGGCCACCTTATTTGACCGCTCCCCTTCATATTCAGTAAAGCATCTGACCCAACCGGTCGCTTAGACAGACTGGGTCTACTATCATATAAGTAGACCATTTTTTTCCTGATATGTTGATTTGTTAGCTTAGTATTGTTGTCCCTGATGAAGGCCTATTGGTCGTAACGTAGATTTTGTTTGTATTCTCGTCTCGGTGAGGTATCTGAGCATACCAATTTTTTAATTTTAATTAAACTCAACCTTAATCAACTTTTAGATTAAAAATTTTTTTTTTCCCATTGTTGGTTCTTAGTACAATACATCGTTGAGAGTATTGCACTGAAAGAGATGATGATGGTATGGTTGTGTGCACAGTTTACACTCTGGAATGTGTTGTGGTTGAATTCTATTCAGTTGTTTGTTATAGATTGAGCTCTTCAAAATCCATGTCTACTTACATGTTTCATAATGAAGAGCTTCAGTATTTTAACAAATGTTAATTTTCGAGTTACCTGCTAAAATCACATTTCATTTTACAAATACTATTTAAAAAACAATAATTTTGAAAACAATAGGCATATTTACATATTTAGGTAACAACAACATAGCATACTTTCGCATGTTGTAGCACATATGAGAATTGTAATGCTACTCATGACAGCCATAGTAGCGGCCAGCGTCGTATTTCGATAGGCATTTCCGTTTGACCATAATGTATGCATGGTCTACGGCACAAATTCTTGAAACCAGAATTGATTCCACCTTATATGTCAAGAGCTGAGGGAAAAAATGAGCTTTAGAAGGTTAACCGAGGGGAAAATGAACACCTTGCCCTTGTGTACACATATTGCAACTTGCAGGTACATGTTGTTCTGAGGCAGGACCGCAGCTCACTCTTTCTATGTTTGCTTATTAGGTAAATTGGGGGACGCCCAAATGGCCACCGTCACGCTAAAGTTTCACGGGGAGTTAATTCTCTCCTCCATTTTTCAATACTTTATTTGGTTGTGTTCCCTGGCAGGCTGAAGAGTAAATATTTTATAGTGTGTCCCACTCGCTACTAACAGTCCATGGTTTATATTTTAACTTTTTAACCAATAAAGGCAATTCAATACATGATAAAGACATGTCTTGGTGTGTCAGAAATATATTGAGCTCGTATTAAATGTTGCCTTCAAACGCCTCCATGTTACTGAAGGTATTTGCGAACGCATAATGAGTTACAGACTCAGTTTACCCCCGAATATTTTCTTTTAGTTTCATGATATTCTTTTGTAAGGTAAGGTCAGGTGACCTTGGTGGTCCAAGGCGTTTAGAACTGACACGCTCTTCAAAGAAGAAAGCAATTACAGCTATCCTGATATTTGAGGTGGGGATTGTAGTTTAATCCTGCTAAAAATAGCCAGCTCGTAGTTCCTCGTCTTCCAACTGGTTTACAGTATGTCCATGTCAAATTATATTGAATTACATTAGTTTAAAAGTTATAAAGGAAAGCCAGGGCCAACAGGCAGTCCTACGCACACACACAAACACACACATACACACACACACACACACAATCAAACGTGCACACACACACGCGTGCGCGCGCTTTGACACATACACACACATACGCGCGATTTAACACACATACTTGCAACATTTAATATGAGCCCATTATGTTTCTCGCACACCAAGGTATGTCCATGTCAAATGTTATTGCATTGCGTTAACTAGTTTAAAAGTTATAAAGGAATACTAAGAGCAGGCAAGAGAGTGGGGCACCCTTTAGTTTGTATACTTTATTTCTTAATCAGCATAAACAATAATTTGAATTAAAATTACCAAACAATTGATTCTCATTACAACATTTTGTTGTTGTTTCGATTGGCAACAATGCATATGTTTACTCGTTTGTGCGCCCTGGCATAGACGTTAAGTGGTGGGTTGCAGTAGCTTTCGTCACATCCCGAGCGTGCTGACGAAGATGATCCGGGTTCATCCAGACGATTGTACTATGCTTGGCTTCATCTGCACGTCGCTTACTACTACGGGGATCACGTCGATTCTTCACGTTGTTAACCAGGCTGCAATGAAAGCAGCCCGTTTCCAAGAAGGGCTACGAGGAAGCCAAGGTGAAGGTCTTGGCCTGTTCGCTTTGCCCGACCCTGACTAACATGTTTGATCAGTAAATTTTGCCTGGTCAGACGTTAGTCTTCCTTCCCATTACAACATTGTACACAACTCACGGGGATTAAGCCCGATATGTCAAACATATCACATATACTACGAGGAACTGAAACACTAGTCCGGTCAGACACTACATACTGACTAGCACGTCGCGTCAGGATCAAGCACAATATACCGACCAAGACCACTGTATCTCTTCCATGTAGCATTCCCTCGAAACAACTGTTTTGAAGTCAGTTTGGCTCAGGTGATGTAGATCGATGTGGCCCTATTAGTAGTGAGCGAAACGCAGATGAAGTCAAACAAATCACAACAGCCTGCAAGACCTCGGTCCACCTTCATCAGCACGGTCGGGATGTGAGAAAAGCTACTACAACCAGACACTCCACGCCCTTTTCATGGCGTTCACAAGAGTAAACATACTCATTATAGGTATTGAACAACAACAACATTACATATACTACAGAACGAACTTTGAAGTACTTTTATTTATAACTAACCTTATGAGGTTTCTAGAACATAATGAATGAGATTTTTGAGCATAGAATTAATGTTCGGGATCAAGGCACTGAACAGTGCTTGAGATGCAGCGGTCAGCGACCCATAGGTGACTGCTGGCTTCAGGCCAGCGAACACGACCCTGCTACACCTTCACGGGGTGATCTTGGGAACAGGCTGTAACAGAGCAAACTGGCTCAGGAGAAGAGATCGAAGAGGGAAGGCTAAACCCGGTGCTCATAAATATCTGCTGAAGTCGGGCCGAAAGGTGCACCACCGTAGTCAAGCTGTAAACTAAGACACACTCTGCTACTTGTAAAGCTCTTTTCAGTTCTTGGTAGCAGGATATTAAGAGCGGATGAGAAAAAGTAGTAGTAGTAGTAGCAGAAGAAGAAGAAGAAGAAGAAGAAGAAGAAGAAGAAGAAAAAAGAAGAAGAAGAAGAAGAAGAATTAATGTTCTATCAGATAAATATCATAAACAAATGCGGTTCTCATGGAGGCACTAGGAAACAAAGCTACAGCAGAGATGCAACAAAGCTGCAACACACCTTACAATGGACCGCATTATTAAATTGCAAAAGTAGAATGACTTACTTGTGACACTCTTCTCCATGCAAGAAAGAAATAATACAATACATCAAATGAAAAACAACGAAGCAGTCGGCCCAGCTCATTTAAGGCCAGGACACGAAACAAAGGTTTGTCTCAGAAATAATCTAATCTCTGTTAAAAGCTTTTTAGCATATGCAAATCTCTCAAATCTGGAAGAAATCCTACGTAGTTGCAAGAATAAAACAAGAAAAAACTTCAATACTCCGAAGAATAGTTAACGCACTGTGCCATATGTATAAGGTTTTATTATATCATGTTGTCTTCTAAAGAACTTCTCTACAAGTCTCTTCAACATATTATTGCATATGTTGCTAGTGCCCTTCCTCTAGTCGTTGTAAGACATGATACCTAATTCATATCGTGACTCTAAATGTATCTTGTATGCCCCTGTTCCAGACAAAACCTAAATTGAACTGATGTATATGGTTGCACGTTGCTGTATACCCTTTATGTTTCATATTTTGTTTGTTTATCGGAAGATGCTGATCTGACGACAGCGCTGCTCCTCTACATGCCATTACATCGTGTATTGATGATCTAAAATAATGATTTATACATAAATGGGCAATCAGTTTTGCTGTCTGGCGACAGACATGTTGCTTTATATATTCGTTTATGTGGAATCACAACCAGATTCTAGTGTGACCTCCGAAGAGTCCACAAGGTTTATTAGGGCCAGATACATGGCCAAATGGGAAACAGAACATATTGGCTACACAAAAAATGATGCCTACTACCAGTTGAACAGAAGAGAGCAGGTCGTGGTCTTCAGACTCCGCACAGGCCACAACAGACTGAGGTACCACCTATTCAATAAACTGAAGATAGGTGGCACTGACGAATGCACCTGTGGTACAGGGAAAATGATCGCTGAACATCTGCTGCAAAATTGCTCGACATACGAGGACCAGAGAAAGCACATGTAGCAATCACCAGTGGCAACACTAGACAAGCTCTATGGCAGTGTCGACAGCCTCAGGATGACACCTGCTTTCTTCGAACAAATACAGGTTGACGTCTGACAGCGTAAAAAGAAGAAGAAGAAGTTTATGTGGGATCACGAATCGCCAGTTGATTTAAAGCAAAGACGTGCATAAGTAATTCTCCATTTTTATTTTCAAGTCCCAATTCTATGTTTGCTAAGGATTTTTTTGAAAACTGATATTCTCATTCCTAACCTTGCTATTTCTGCCTTCCATCAAAACTGATATTCTCATTCCTAACCTTGCTATTTCTGCCTTCCATCAAAACTGATATTCTCATTCCTAACCTTGCTATTTCTGCCTTCCATCAAAACTGATATTCTCATTCCTAACCTTGCTATTTCTGCCTTCCATCAAAACTGATATTCTCATTCCTAACCTTGCTATTTCTGCCTTCCATCAAAACTGATATTCTCATTCCTAATGTCCTTACTTCTCCTCTTTTCATCCACGATATTTTGAAATCTGGCGTAACATTCTTCTTTCACATAATCTTCTTTGTCATTTGTTGGTGCATAACATTGACTTATGTTTATCTTCCTTTTAGGGGACAATTTTGAAAGTAGCTAAGTATTATTGTGAGTCCTATTGCCTCACATTATATACATGATATATAAATATGTAGTATGACTTTTCTCAGTGTGCCTGGACAATATTATAGTTTGCTATCTTCGTTGTCCCCAGTTAGCACATCGCAAAAACATTAACGATACCAAATCTGGGAGTTCTTCTGTAGAAAAAATATGCAAGTCCTCCCGCAAGTGCAGATGCCTTGCACCTTTCTCTGCATCACATGTTAGCCCTCTTGACATAGTACCTTCTGTCATGGAATGGTACAAAAACTGGATGACGAAACATAACTCGTTCCCGCATTGCTCAAAGTACAGATAGCTGTGTTAAGAACATGTCGCCATTGCTACTTAGGATGCAACTTGCAGGTGATATCGTATTACAGACCATATGTTTGATGGATTGGATATCTGGGCCACTTAAAGTTTGTTATAACATTTGTTAAAGAACAATTTTCATGTATTTTATGACTGATCTGTCCATAAGAAATGTGTGTATGGAAAGAATGTTCTGTAATGACACCGACATAACATGTCCTCATAACGGTTGTCCTGTACGCTCTGTAATGACACCACCATAACATGTCCTCATAACGGTTGTCCTGTATGCTCTGTAATGACACGGATATAACATGTCCTCATAACGGTTGTCCCTTATGCTCTGTAATGACACGGCCATAACATGTCCTCATAACGGTTGTCCCGTATACTCTGTACGAAGGATATAGTCTGTTCGCAAGAACACTTACATCTGAATTCCTGGTCCCAATAATTAGCCCACTGCTGACTACTAGCTGCAGCAAAGAACAGGACATACGTTCCACTAACTTCTGTAGCTGGGAACACGATGAAGTCGCTTGTGATTAGATTAAGCAGTGCTACACAAGATACAAACTGACAGTCACTATACAGCATGTTCAGCCGGATATATATCTGTTATTTGCTATATATCAGCTATTAGTTGTACTTGCCAATCGTTTCTGCAGACCAGTAGTTATGAAATGTTAAAAGTCGGCTGAGCACTTAATCAGCCACTTCTACTACATACATACATCTTCACCTATGGTGATGGCATACAGATACATATATTTAGGAAGCATGACTAGTGTCAATGTAAGATAGATACATTTATGTTGGAACCAGGACTGGTGTCAGGGCCAGACAGATACATTTATGTTGGAACCAGGACTGGTGTCAGGGCCAGACAGATACATTTATGTTGGAACCAGGACTGATGTCAGGGCCAGACAGATACATTTATGTTGGAACCAGGACTGGTGTCAGGGCCAGACAGATACATTTATGTTGGAACCAGGACTGGTGTCAGGGCCAGATAGATACATTTATGTTGTAACCAGGATCGGTGTCAGGGCCAGACAGATACATGTATGTTGTAACCAGGATCGGTGTCAGGGCCAGACAAATACATGTATGTTTGAACCAGGACTTGTATTAGGGCCAGAGAGATACATGTATGTTGGAACCAGGAGTGCAGTCAGGGCCAGATAGAAACATGTATGTTGGAACCAGGAGTGCAGTTAGGGCCAGATAGATACATGTATGTTGTGACCAGGACTGGAGTCAGGGCCAATATAAAATATACTGACCAAGATCTCATCTCATGTCTATGTCGTCTTCCTGTAAACAGGCTGTATTACAGCATCCTAGCAAAAAGGGGTTTGGAGACTGAGATCCCAACAGTGATTATTCTATGGGAAGTTTCCCGCAGCACAACAGACAGGAGAGCCCAATTTCACTTTCTTCAGTACTCCTTGGTAAATACGAAAAGCTTCAAAATAAACATCTTGAAGAATTAAGAACTCCAGCACGAGTAGTCTCGAACTACATGTATGTGTGGATATGTTTTTGTGCGTATATTTATTTGTATACATGCGTTTGTTTATGTACGTATAGATATTTATATATACGAGTATGTTTTTTTATGAGTGGTGTGTAACCTAAGAAAAGCTGACACAGATAGTCTCCGCGTTTCCCAACGAGCGTTGAAGCGAAAAACATTAACGATCTCCGTTCGAGACCAAATCAGTAAAGCAGATATTCGGCGTCGAACTTCCTTCTCTGGCGTCATCGATGTTAGGAAAATACAAATGGGCCGGTCATGTGGTGCGCATGCCGGATAACAGTGACGTCATGGTGGTCAAACAACTTTAGCCGCCCTCGCTGGCGACCGAGGCTGAGGTGGGGGAGATGGTGTAATGGAGGTCCTGGACCCAACATGGTACACTCAATATTTGGCTACCTGGCATCAGACAGACGTGCCTGATTGAATGCCAGGAGTTGGAGATTTGAGTATGTTTCTGTACTTACATAAATGTATGTATATGTGGATACACTGTTGATTACAAAAAAATTGTATATCAACAATGCACTAGGTCAGGTCAGGTCAGGTCATCCCGTAACTGGTGAGGTCGTTGGGGCACACATGATAACATCCTCACAACACCACGCCATCCTTCTCTGTCAGCGGCCGCTGCCTGTGACTCTTCTGGTCGGAGATTGGTTTATTCTTTAATGTTGTCCTCTCATCTCTTTTTGGGCCGACCTCTTCGTCGTCTGCCATGCACCTTTCCGTGGAGGATCGTATTTGCAAGACTATTTTATCTCGATATGTGACCGTACCAAGAGAGTTTCCTTCTTTTGACAGTTGCCAAGAGTTCTTCAAAAGGCCCTATTGCTGTTATAATTCTATTTTATAATTCTCATTTGTAACTCGATCTTTGTACATGACGTTTGAAAGTCTTCGAAAACATCTAATCTACAAGGCCTGTATCCTTCGCTGAAGGTCTGCTGTAACTGTCCATGTCTTACAAGGATAGAGGAATATTGCCAGGACCAGTGTACGCATTAATCTGATTTTCGTTTATCTTGCCAGATTTTGTTAAGTCGTGCAAGCGCCGC
This sequence comes from Ariolimax columbianus, assembly GCA_036924085.1. Lineage (NCBI taxonomy): Eukaryota > Metazoa > Mollusca > Gastropoda > Stylommatophora > Arionidae > Ariolimax > Ariolimax columbianus. The sequence continues at coordinate 149,839,518 of JAVGWX010000002.1, read as the reverse complement.
TATTGTCTGTGCTATTCCGGCAAACACCTCACAATTTGATCTTTCATCAATGACAATCGACCCTAGATATTTAAAACGGTCAACCACTTCGAGCTCCTGACCATTAGCTTTTATCCTGCTGTTAAAGCATTCGGCGTTGTTGGTCATTAATTTTGTCTTTCCAGCGTTTATCTCCATACCATAGTCAAGATCTGTTTCATCGAGCCTTCTGATCCATTCCTGAAGTTCTGCTTCTGAACCCGCCAACCTGTCGATATCATCTGCAAAACGAACGTTGGTAATCGTTCGGCCCCCTAGATGATATACCAAACTGCGGAGGAGACCCATAAAGCGATTCGCCAACACTGTAGTGGAAAAACTCTCAGCTCGGATTCAATCTCTTTTGAGGTCTATAATGATGGCGGTACAGTTCTAATAGAGAAACTTCATATGATCTTCTAGCAAATATGGCATAGCGAAACCATTCGTCAAGATCTCAAAGATGAGACACACGCAATGCTAATCGCCAAATCTGTAACAGCCATCAATGCATCTCTCAATTGTCAGTCAGAACAAAGATATTCGCAAGAATTCTTCTGAATCGTCTCACGAGTCATCTCGACGAAGGCCTTCTGCCTGAAAGTTAATGTGGGCTCAGGAAAGAACATCGAGCTTCTGATATCGCGTACGCAGCAAGATAGCTACAAGATGGCTACAAGATGGCTACAAGATGGCTACAATATAGCTACAAGATAGCTACAAAATGGCTACAAGATGGCTACAAGATGGCTACAATATGGCTACAAGATGGCTACAAGATAGCTACAAGATGGCTACAAGATGGCTACAAGATAGCTACAAGATGGCTACAAGATAGCTACAAGATGGCTACAAGATAGCTACAAGATAGCTTACAAGATGGCTACAAGATGGCTACAAGATAGCTACAAGATAGCTACAAAATGGCTACAAGATGGCTACAAGATAGCTACAAGATGGCTACAAGATGGCTACAAGATGGCTACAAGATGGCTACAAGATAGCTACAAGATGGCTACATGATAGCTACAAGATAGCTACAAGATGGCTACACGATGACTACAAGATGGCTGGCTACATGATAGCTACATGATAGCTACAAGATGGCTACAAGATGGCTACAAGATAGCTACAAGATAGTTACAAGATGGCTACAAGATGGCTACAAGATGGCTACAAGATGGCTACAAGATGGCTACAAGCTAGCTACAAGATGGTTACAAGATGGCTACAAGATGGCTACAAGATAGCTACAAGATGGCTACAAGAGGGCTACAAGATGGCTACAACATAACTACAAGATAGCTAGCTACAAGATAGCTACAAGATGGCTACAAGATGGCTTCATGCTAGCTACAAGATGGCTAACACGTCTGATCAGCATATTTGTTATGATTAGACACTTGTCGTCCTTAAACAAAGTTGGGGGATCAAGATGCTGAGCAGCGCATGAGCCGCAGTGGTCAGCGACCCATAGCTGACTGCTAGTGCCAGGGTCAGCGAACCAAAGCTGCCAAGACCCTCCACGCGGTGATCCTGGATAACAGGATGCAGCAGTGCAGATTGGCTAAGGTGAAGGGATCGAAGAGGGAATGCTAACCCGGTACTCAAAAAACGCTTGCTGAAGTCGGATGTGTTGGACCGAAAGGTGCAAATATTGCAGTCAAGCTGTAAACTAAGACACAACGCATTCCGTTCTCTGGACTACGTTCTGCTACTTAAGCCCTTTCAGGGTTTGTTAGCGGGGGATTGAGAATGAACGAAGCAGAGCCAAACAGAGTTGTAAATAAATAAAGTTACACAAAATACAATTTAAAAAATGTCCGTTAAACTAAAGTTTTCACCCTTTTCTATGTTAGCTTTAAAGTGACTCGGCTCCTGTGGCTATATCAATTGTCGTCACGTGGCAGTTGATTTACCGATGTTTTCACGCGGCACGTGGTCGATTAGCAAATTAATTTCTTAATCGAAAAACAGTCTGTAACTTAATCAATTCTTGTCGACTGTTACACTTTGAGTGTAGTGTATAATTAAACAGTACTGGCTCAAGCACTGACTGGACCCATGCATACACTAACGGTTCTGCAACAACGTAACAGAAATGGAGAGAAAGGGGTATTCCTGAGCCTAACAAACGGTAGAAAGATAACACTGTCAGTGGTAAGTGGACAATTCTTAAGCAATCTCAGAGCAGAGGCAGAGCCATTGACAACTGTAATAGCAGGAATGCTGACAGACGAACGCAATGAAAGCAAGATGTTTACAGTTGCCCTGTCCGTGGTTACAGGTTTAGAAAGCCAGAAAATACAGAACTAAATGAGTTAAGATCAGAACTCTGTCAACTATGCCAGCAGTCCACACTAAAAAGAGTCGTAGTACAATGGGTTCCGCCCTACTGTAACATTCTAGACAACGAGGCGAGCAGACAGA